>PVJI01011015.1:0-57852 GCA_004026765.1 Micronycteris hirsuta | reverse complement strand
CAACAAAAGCAAAAAGCAAGCAAAACTTAACCAGAGACATTGAAATTAAGAACAGTCTAACAACAGCCAGAGGGGGAGGAGGGAGGGGACAATGGGGAGAAGGGTTTTCAGGAACCACTATAGAAGACACATGGACAGAACCAAGGGTGGGGAGGGAGGCAGAGAAGGGAGGTGGGGTTGGAGGGGGAGGGGAGGGGAGAGTATGCAGACAACTGTAATTGAACAACAATAAAGTAAAAAAAAAAAAAAGATACCATCGCCCTCAGGCCAGTGGTCTTGGTGGTGAGTAAGCTCCTCATACATTGTTAACTTGTCCAAAATAACATATCAATGGAAAGTGCAGGGGTCGGTAGTGAAAAAGGGTGTCACAGAAACAGACTTAGGCATTGTACAAGCAAGTTTTTAAAAAAATTGATGTATAATTGGTATATAGCATTATATTAGTTTCAGGTGTACAACATAATGATTTGAGATTTTTATATATATATAGTGAAATAATCACCAATGATCAATGATCTAGTTAATACCTGTCACCATACATGTTACAATTGTTTTTCTTGTGATGAGAACATGGAAGGTCTTCTCTCCGAGCAGCTTTCAAACATGCAGTTCAGTATCGACGACGGTCACCATGCTGTGCGTCACATCCCCGGGACTTACTTGTCTTCTACCTGGAAGTCTGTGCCTTTGACCTCTTCATCCACTTCACCCACCCCCTGCTCTCTACACCACCGATAGTATGTTCTCTGTACCTGTGAACCCCGTTTTTCCTCGCGCTCCACATGTGAGCACACTCACACACTATTCGTATCTCTCTGTCTGACTTCACATAGCGTGATGCCCCAGGGTCCGTTCATGTCACAAACAGCAAGATTTCCTTCTCTTTTATGGCTGAACAATATTCCAGTGTGTGTGTGGACACACGTGCATGTGCTCACGTGTGCATGTGTGTGTGTATAAATGTGTATTTATATACATTATACACATATAGTTGTATATTTACAAGTGTTTATACATATATAAATATATATTATATACCTACCTATGTACGTATATATACAGGTATATACGTAGATAGGTGTGTATATATTCATCCCTCCGTGGACACTTAGGTTGTTTCCGTACCTTGGCTATTGTAAGTAACGCTGCAGTGGACATGAGAGTGTAGATATTTTTTTGAGGTAGTGTTTCCGTTTTCTTCAGATGAATGCCCAGAAGCGGAATGGCTGGGTCATTTGGGAGTTCTATTTTTAGGTGTTTGAGGAACTTCCATGCTGTTTCCCACAGTGGCCGCACCAATTTACATGCCCGCTGGTAGATACGAGGGTTCCCTTGTCACCACATGCTCCCTGACGCTTGTTACGTCCTGTCTTTTTGATGGCAGCCGTTCTAACAGGTGTGAGGTGTCCTCCTGTGGTTTGGGTTGGCCTTTCCCAGATGATTACTTGATGCTGAGCGTGTTTTCATGTACCTGTTGGCCAACTATATTCTTTGGAAAGGTGTTTATTCAGGTCCTCTGGTCACTTTAAAATTGAATTATTATTACTATTATTATTATTATTTTTCTTCCAACTTCTATGTAGGGCTTAGAGTGTTAGTTCATTCTGCACTTAAATAACCAGTCCACCCATAAGCAACATCCCAACTACAGTGATAGACTGTTTATCTTTATAAATATGTTTATCTTTATAAATATGTAATGTCGTTACATATTTGGATCATACTATTAACTCTCCTAGGTTTGGTTGCACGCTCACCAGAGGGCCGCCTGCTGATCTCACCTCATACCCTTTCCTGATAGGGAGAGGATGCTCTTGTCAGACTGGCCCGTACATCGGATTTACCAGCAGCTGTATTCCGCTTGGTAACTCATATTTTGGCACACCAGTCTTATACGTCAGTCTCTATTGTTTAAAATACTCTGATAGTGCCAAGTGAAAGTTTCTGGGTTTGTGAGTTTGAGAGCCAGGCCTCAGTTGCTGGTACACTTATCAAAGTAAATGTCTCTCTGTGTGGGTCTGTTTGGGTGGCCTGTCCGTCCCCAGGTATCGTGCCCTCGGCATTCCCAACTGTCAGCGTTAATGTGAATAGTGCCAAGTAGCTGTTCCGTCCACTCGAAACTTATATAGATGACAGCTGAAGCCATCGGAATATGTGACATCACCCAAGGAGGGCATGTGGACTGAGAGAGTAAGGGAGATGAGATAGAACTATGGAGAACACAAGCATTTAAAAGACAGCGAGAAGGGAAGTGCATCTAGGGTTCTGGAAAGGAGAGTGCAGGTCAATACAAGAGAAACAGGAACGCGCGGCGTTTGGACATCTAAAACATCATTAAATTTAAGCAGAAGTTGTCAAGTCTCCATGTGTAAGGATACTGAAAATAGAAGCCAAGCTAAAAGACGGAAGCACACCGTTCCATTGGGGTTGCGAGGTCAGGGCCCTGAAGCGGTGGGTCAGAAAGCCATGGTGGAAAGCCTGGGCTCTGGAGTCTCAGGCTGGGGTTGGAGGCCTGGCTCCCGCGGTTACTTGTCTCACGGTCTTAACTTCTTTGTGCTTCAGTTTCAGGAACTGGGGATAACAGTGTCTTCTCAATAACATTGATGTGAGGATTGAAAGAATAGCTGTCCAAAATGTAGCGCAGTCTCCTGCACGCCATAACCTTTCAGTAAACGTTCGTTACAAGGACTCAGAGTTGAGAAAGGACGTTTTAAGATGGGAGAGAGGAGAGGATGTTTAAAAGAGTCATAGAGTAGAAAAGAGAGAAAATACCAACGAGAAAATGGATAATTTATGAAACCAGGGCTTTGAGGAAGCAAGAGAATGGGGTGCAAAGTAGAGGGATTGGCTGTTGGCCGGAGAAGACCTTTGGTTGGCTGTGGTAGGACAGAAGCAGACCAGAGGCGGCGTGCGTGGTCCTGATGAGCTGGTGAGGATACAGGGGTAGGTGGGGATGCAGGATGCTGGGTGACTTCCCGTCTGGTGGCCTCTTTTTCTCTGAAAGACACAGTAAGGAGAGTCATTTAAGGAGAGGAGGGAGGGGCAGAAAAGGAAGTAAAAGACTTTAGAAGAATGATAGAGTTCGGGAGGTAGAAGGTGACTGTGGATATGGAGATGGTATCCCAGGATGAGCTGTGGTTCAGAAGATGAATTTGTAATGCCTGAACTGTTGACATGGACTGTCAGTTTGATCCAGGACTGAAAGTTTGTTGAGCAAGTGCGACTCAAGCAATAGGATATGGGTGAGAGGACATTTATGAGGGAGAAGGGACAGATCACAGAGCCAAGTGTGGATGGAGCACACCGACAGGAGTTGAGGATTTTTAGGAGCAGGATGCTGCTAACCGAAGATGACATCGGTGTTAAGAACAGCCAGAGTGATTGATCATAGAACTGAGCTTGAGTAGAAAAGGAAGTTAAACCAGAACGAAGATTGTGGGATTGGGAGTAGAGCCCTTGAGTCTGTGGAATTGAATGTGGATCGCAAAGTGACCCAGATAACAACAGAGCTTAGAATGGTGAGGAAGACAGCGAGTCCAGCATCACATTTTTATTTCATAAGCTTATTGTGAGAAGTCTGCCGGTGGCGGTTCACTATGATGAAGGGGGTTAGAGACTGTCATAGGTGGCATGCACCTCAAAATAGCAGGTGCTTTCTCTGAAGGTAGGGAAAGAATGGAGTGGATACGATGCTGACCCACCTCTTGACGCTGTGTATCTGGGGTGCTGGAGAATGAGCAGACCTCACTGGGGAGTGCTGTAGGGTCAGAGGTGGTGCCACCGGGGAGAAGCCTGTTTCAGCTGAAGGGGGAGGTAGATGGAGAGTTCCTGTGGGAAGGGGTTTGGCAGGTCACTGGGTGTGTGAGGGGTCAGGCAGTGGAAAGAATGGGTCAGCAGAGAGGAAGCAGAGAGGATGAGAGCAAGAGAAAGAGCCGTGGTTTGCCTTTGGGGCAGTGGCCACAGATGATGGTGACATCAAGTAGGATGGGGTGCGCTGGTCCAGAGTCTAACTGAGGCTCGGGCATAAATGCGAGATACCAGGAACCAGATGCAATCCGCGTCCGCAAGTCTGTCCGAGGGCAGAGACTCGTGGGGAAGCTCCTCATCTCACGTGTCTTATTGACACAGGCTTAGGGGTATAGTTTTTATTTCTGGTAGTAACAGCTCTCGTTTTATTTCGGGAGTCATTACCATGGACCAGACCCTAAACTTGATGCATTTTGTGCTTTATGTCATTGAAGGCTCTAAGTGGTTATCTTTATTTTACATAGGAATCAGCTGAGGCTTATATGAACCCTCACAAAATGGACACGATTTCCTGAAGAAGAATAACTTTCTACACATTATTTTTTTTGCCTCTTCTTTTGTTTTGAGTTACACAGGAGATGGAGGCTCGCTGTGCTCGAAGATGACATGGCAAAGGGGCCTCTGTATCAGTTGCCAGGGCTGCCCTAACCAAGGACCACCCACTGGGTGGCTGAAACGACAGCAATTTATTGTCTCCCAGTTCTGGGAGCTGGAAGTCTGAGATCAAGAAGTTGGCAGCTTCCTCGTTAAGGTTGTGAGGGGGGATCTGAACCACACCTCTCTCCTCGCTTCTGGTGGTTTGCTGGCAATCTCTGGTGTTTCTTGGCTTCGTGCTCTGCCTTCATGTTCGCAGGGCAGTCTCTCTTGTATAATGAGTCAAATTCCCCTTTTTTTATAAGGACACCAGTCATATCGGATGATTGGCCCACCCTACTCCAGTGTGACCTCGTCTTAAGTAACTACATCTGCACCGGTCTTAGTTCCAAATCAGCCCCACTCGGAGGTGCTAGGGACAGGACTTTAACACATGAACGTTGGGTAGACACAGTTCAACCCATACTGAGACCACTCAGTAGTTAACATTTAAAGGCAAAACTCTCTTACTAGACAGACTCGGTTTGTTCTACAAATTCCTGATAAAAATGTTTACATTCGGTAGTATTATGAACTCTAAGCTCTAGTGGCTTTTTTGGATAGGAATGGGGTCCTTTGTGGGATTTATGGAGAGTGGCACTCATATAGTTGGGATATTATTTCAGTCCTTGAAACATGAATTTAAAAAAATCTGTGAATTTTACTTTGAAGGTATATACTACTTTAGAGCATTTTCCCTTAAAACATGTAATAAAGCTTTATTGGATTGTTTTGGAGATGTTGAAATATTTAATTTTGAAATGGGGAAAATCTTACAGGGGTGTCCAACCTGTGGCCCGCAGGCCGCCGGCAGCCCAGGAGGGCTGTGAACGCCGCCCAACGCAAAATCATGAATTTACTTAAAACATTATGAGATTTTTTTGTGATTATGTGTCATGATGTATTTAATGTGTGACCTAAGACAACTCTTCTTTCAGGGTTGCTCAGAGATGCCAAGAGTTTGGACAGCCTTGCTAGGAGCTAGGAATTCTGGGATTTAAGCGTGGGTTCCAAAATAGTCTGAGTTTCTATACCTCCAGGTATTTTTCCCTTGGAAACTTCAAATACACTGATTGAAGCAATTTTTTTCATTAGCATCAAATTTCTGAAAACTTACCTTTAAGCACCGTTTTGTAGCAGGTGGGGGAATTCCTTGAAGTTTCCGGGCTAGAAGTCACCCTGAAGGCCACTGAAAATGCCTCAGAGCACCTGGGGGTTCCTGCGCGGATCCGAGAGTGGGAGGCCGGGTAAATGAGATGGTGGGTGATGGGGAGGAGAGAAATACAGGGCATGGATCTCGTTTTTGAATATTATTTTTACAAAGTAGGAAGGTGAGACAATACGTTATTTCATTAAGCTGCAGAGAACAGAACTCTAAAAAGATACCGTACTATCTGGAATATCCATTTTTGAGCTTCAAAGTGAAATCTGTTTTGCTCCTTGTTTAGTCCATTATTTCCACTTCAAAGCCCTTTGCCAGTGCACACAAAAAAACTTCATTTCTATTGTTTCCTGCTCCCCAGAGGGTCTTCCCTGCGCTTCTTAGGTCAACGCGTTCACCGCCCCCTGGGTCAGATGATCGCACTTTTGCCTTGAAGTTTTCTCCCGGGCCACACCCTGTGTTGGAATGTCTCCCTGTGTGCCAGGCGATTTCTCTTCTGTAATTACAAAGATTGTTTTTCAAAACTGCACCTCTTCCAGGGAATTTTCCTGGAGTTATTGGAAAAGTGTCATTCAATATTGAGATCCCTTCGTATACTTATTGTACCTTGTATGGACTTCAGTAGTGCCTTTGATAACTTCACTCTTTTGTCTTCTGCCTTATGACAGAAACAAACAGCTGTTTGATTTATCTTGGCGAATTAAAATTTAGCAGAGTGAGAATGACATGGCTTTTGAGCGAATTGATTCTAACAACTAATGGACCCATGCTTGATTATTTGTCAGTGGCTGCGTTCTCAAAGCCTTAGTTTTTGTAACACTATGGTGAAAATAACAGTCGTACTTCCTCTGTAGCGTTATGACGAATGGAGGAGAAAGCGCACATAAAACATTTGGTACAAAGCCTGACACAAAGCGGGGACCCGAGAGGATTCTATAAAAGAACTAATACATGGAGTCCAAACACCTGGGTGCTGGCCCTTAACTGGGCAGGTCACTCGATCTCTTAGACCCTGAGTTTGCTTCTGCCTAAAATGAGGATAGAATCAGTGATGTTAAACCACTGGCTCTGGACTAGGGGTGGGGAGCGGTCCTTACTTGTAGCATTTAGCAGTTTCCATGGGGGTAAATACACCCCAAAGCCAGTTTCAAATTGCCAACATGGTATCCCTGGATGCGGAGCTGAGAACAGACATGTATGATTGTCTACCCACCCATGCACAAAGGGGGCTGCTTATATTTAAATGAGACGATATTTGTGAAAGGACTCAGTATAATAGGCATTCACTAATGTTTGTATAATGTTTGTATAATGTTTGCTTGGAAAAGGCCTTTCGGTGGGTAGAAGTAGTTTTATGATGGAAAAAGCAGGCTGAGCATTTTCTTCTCCATGAGCATTTGCGAGATTTCAATGGTAAATATGAAGACAGATAGAAAAAAAGGCAGCACCAGTGTGGAAGTGGAACAGGAGCAGCTCACCGCCTTCTTAAATGTCTGCTGGGACACCAACGGGGGATCTCACAAGTACCTGCACCCCTCCCCGCCCTACCTGTGTCCTCTCCAGGGCTCCCCATCTCAGTAGAGGTGCTACCATTTTCTTTGGACTTAAAACAATAATATTTTATTATCTTTTATTTCTGGAGGTCAGAAGTCAGAAATGGGTCTCATTGAACTAAACCAAGATGCGTATTCCTCCTGGAAACTCTAGGAAAGAATCTGTTTCCTGGCTTTCTCTGAGTTTTAGAGTCTGCCCACATCACATGAACTCCTTTCTCCTTCTTCAGAGCCAGCAATGGCCAGTCAAGTCTTTGTACCACTGCATTGCTGACAATGACATTTCAGTCCCATTGTGGCTTCTTTATATCCTTAGTTCAGCTAAGGATATAAGGACACTTCTGTTCAGCTAGTCTTCAGATGGTTCTCTGTGTTGACTGTCCTATAATTTAGTTGTAATTTTTCTGTGGTCCTGGGAGGAAGTGAGCATGGCGTTTACCTCAGGGTGCTACCATTTTCTTACAGTTGTTCCAGACCATGCCCTGGGACTCCTCCTGGACTCCTCTCTCTTCTACACCCTACATCTGATCTCTCTGCAAATTCTTTTGGTTCTACCTTTAAGATTCTGCTTTGACCACTACTCACCCTCTCTACCCCTGCTCCTGTAGCCTGAGTCACTTTAACTGGTCTTCTTCTACTCTCTCCCGAGCTGCCAGAGGCTCCTTTTAAAATGAAAAGTGCAGGTCACATTATTCTCAGCTCCCCGTTCTGACCTCCTTGTGGCATATTGGCCTCTTTATTGATTCTTCCAAGCCAGGCACACGCTCTGTCCAGAGCCGGTGCTCCTGCTGTTCTTTCTTTTCCAGATCCTCGCGTGGCTTCATATGGCTGTTAGCTCAAAGTCACCAATTCAGAGAGGCCTTCCCTGGCCAAAGTCTTGCATAGCTGCTCACATGCCTCTGTCTTGTCGGCCTGCTTTATTTCTCTGTTTATCGACTTAGCACTGCTTGACATTAGGCACGGTGTGAATCCACTCATTGAAGCTCCATCACCTCCACTCAGTATAAGCTCCAAGGGGGCAGAGACTTAATTTCATGACTATTCCCCAGAGCCCCACATAGAAGGGTCCCTGGCATGTAGAAGGCACTCAGTAAGTAGGTATTTAATAAAAGAACGAATTTCTATATTCCATAAGTATTGCACTTCAAAAAAATACTCTAATTGTTGACTGCCGAGTTCTATATATATGTTTGTAAGATCAAGCTGGTTATGTGTGTTATTCAGATACTCTTTATTAGTTATTGCCCAATCGATCTATCAGTTTTTGAATAAATTGAGTTAAAATTTTCCACTATGTGTGTGCTTTTGTTAATTTCTTCTTATAACTCCAGTCAATTTTTGCTTTAAGGCCATGTTAGGTACAGACTGTCTCAGGATTGTTTTATGTTTATGGTGAATTGTTCATTTTATCTTTACCTTTTATTTCAATGATCTCCCATAGTAGCACATCTTTTTGGTCTTTTTTTTTTTTTTTTTTAAGAATATGTATAGCACCTTACCTCTTGGTTAGTAGTTTAGTTAGGTCTCACTTAGCCCACTGGAGATTTATTTTATTGTTCCTGACTTCTCTCGTCGCCAATGAGAAGTCTTCTGTCAGGCTGTTTTCCTTTTTAGATAAGCCGTCTTTTCTTTCTGCTTATTTGAAGATGCTCTCTTTCGCCTTTCTGTTTCTGGACTTCTTTATTCAGGGTCTAAGCATGGATTTGCATTTGTTTTTTCTGCTTGCCTCTTCAGCTTGAGGACTTCAGTTTGTGTTCAGTTCTGGATGATTCCTATCTTTCAATATGTCCTTTCTCCATTCTGTAACGCCCCCTTCAAAAAATCCTATTTTGAATCTTTTCATGCTATTCTCCGAGGCTGTTTATCTTCCTTTCATAGTTTCCATTTCTTTTTCTCTTTTTGCTGTGTTTTGGGTGATTTCCTCATGTCTTTCCTGTTTTTCTCTTCAGCTTTGTCTAATCTACTCTTTTTTAATTGAATGTATTGGTTATTCAAATACTGAACCCTGGTTCACAAAACCATCCAAGTTTCATGTGTACATCTCGATAAAACATCTGTCATCCATTGAGTTTTCAAGTTTAATAGCCATGGCTTTTCCTTTTCAGGAGTTTCATTTGGGCCCAGCTGGTGTAGCTCAGTGGATTGAGTGCGGGCTGGGAACCAAAAGGTCCCGGTTCGATTCCCAGTTGGGGCACATGCCTGGGTTGCGGGCCAGGTCCCCAGTGAGGGCCATGTGAGAGGCAACCATACATTGCTCTTTCTCTCTTCTCCTCTCTCTAAAAAAAAAATAAATAAAATCTTAAAAAAAAAAAAGAAGTTTCATTCGGTTCTTTTTCAAATCTGCCTATTTTATTTTGTATCAGATGCTCTTAAGTATTCTAGACTCTCTAATATTGTTGTCTTAGCGCTACCTTTGAGAGTGGTGCAGGTTCTCCCAACTGTTTGGTCTGCCGAATCTCTCTCACTGTGGTTTGTTTTCTTGTGTCCTTTGCTACACATTCACTGTAAATACTTCTGGAGTAGAGAGTCTGGGGCACCCACATTGTGTACTACTAGTATTTCCACAGAGCGATGTTGCACTTGTTTTTGGTTACAATCCTAAATTTAGCCTGTGGGCCAAGTGTTTTTGGCTTTAAATTTCTACACCATACAGTTAGTACAACTCCTACTAACCCTTATATGTTTCTAGTTTAGTGTTTCAACTTCTCTTAGGAGATTTATTTCCCACATTAGAGGCCTGGATAGCTGGCAAGTTTCTTGCCAATTTTCTGGCTTAGTGTGAGGAATTTTTCCTGATCCCCATTTCACTGATAGGGCTGGGCTTTAAACAGGGTACTCTATTGTAGTCCTCTGATGCAAAAAGGCTGATACCGAGAAAACTGTACTCACACAGACATTAAAATCTTTGCAGCCAAACCCTGTATCGGGATCTGATACCCTCTTTTGCTGCCATGGTGACAACTGGTTTACTTCTGGTCTGAGTTGCCTTTTTATTTTAGGTCGTTGGGAGATTTCCTTTATTTTTTTAATCATTTGAGCTTGGCTACTCTGTGGAAAAGAAACTTAATTTTTTATCCAGCTTTTCTGTTTTGTAGGGGGAGAGTCTTTCATGTCCACTTAGTCTGCCACGGCACTGAAAGTCCCCTTCTCATATCTTCACGTTTTCCTTGCTTCTATACTCTTTCCCCACGTCTGAGTTTCTCCCATTGCAAAGGAAGGTTTTCTTTATACTGATATATCGGCCTTCAGAGAAAACTCTAAACCTAAATGAATTCTCTGGAGAGCTTTACCAAGTATTCAAGGAAGAATAATCATGAATTTACAGAACTACTTCCTGGCCCTAGAAAAAAATAAAAGGAGCAGTTTCCATGAGGCTAGCATAACCCTGGTACCAGATATCTCATGAGGATAATAACAAGAAAGGGAAAGTATAGGTCACCTTCCCTCGTGAATCTAGATACAAACATTCCAAATGAATATTAACAAATACATTCAGCAATGTATAAAAAGAGACATATGTCAATGAACAGGTTATTTTTTCCCCAAGACTAAAAAGGTGATGCTGGAAAATAAATCATTATACTTTATCGTATCAGTAGGTAAAAGGAGAAAAATCATATCATCTCAATAGATGCATTTGCTATAATTCTATAGGCACTCATTATTAAAGAAACTAGGAATATACAGTAACTTTTTAAATATATTAAAAAAAACAACCTCTTCAAAACTCTAATCCTTGTCTTTGGCGGTTCACGACATTTTTTTCCCTTCGAGATTGCGGTTGAGGTAAAGATGGCAGGAGGACCATTTAATTGTAGTGCACCCACACAGATGGCTCACTTTATTTCCAGTATCCCTTACTTGGGCTGTCTCTTCTTCTTGTGATCTGTTTAGATTGGTTTGTCTGTTTCAAGAAAACAACCTCTGTTTTTTTCATCATCTCTATGTTTTTGTTTTGTTTTTTTTAAGATTTATTTATTTATTTATTTATTTTTAGACAGAGGGGAAGGGAGGGAGAAAGAGAGGGAGAGAAACATCAATATGTGGTTGCCTGTCACGTGGCCCCCACTGGGGACCCGGCCTGCAACCCAGGCATGTGCCCTGACTGGGAATCGAACCTGCGACCCTTTGGTTCACAACCTGTGCTCAATCCACTGAGCCACACCAGCAAGGGCTCTACATTTTTGTTTTCTATCTTTCATTTATGGCCCCGCTTTAAATATTTTTTAGCTTCTACTCTCCTGAGTTTTGCTCTGTTGTCCCTCTTCAACTTCTAAATTTAAATGTTTATTTTCACTTATGTCACTTATAATGCAGATACATAAGACTTTTCACTTTAATTCATACATTTATTTCCATGAGCGCTCGAGTTGCGTGTCAGAGGTTTTGATCTGTTGTATTTATGTTGTCATTCAATTCTAAATACTTTGTGATTTCTATTGTGATTTCTACTTTAACCATCTATTATTTTATTTATTTTATTTTATTTTATTTTATTTTATTTTTTGTTCAATTACAGTTATTTGCATCCTCTCCCCTCCCCTCCTCCCTTCTCCTCCAGCCCCACCTCCCCCCGCAGCCTCCCTCCTCCCCCTTAGTCCTGTCCATGTGTCCTCTATAGTGATTCCTGTAAACCCTTCTCCCCATTGTCTCCTCCCCTCTCTCCCCTGTCTATTGTTAGACTGTTCTTAATTTCAGTGTCTCTGGTTATGTTTTGCTTGCTTTCTACTTTTGTTGGTTATGATCCTAACCATCTATTATTTAAGAATGTGGTTTTTAATTCCCAAATATGTGTTTTTTTTCTTTTAAAAATTGCTGAGACTTTTTTTGTGAACTAGTTTGTCAGTTAATACTTTCTAAAAAATTTGAGTCTGTTTGAAAAACATGAGGATTCTGTGCTTATTAGAAAAATGATTCTTTACATGCATTTTAGATAAACCTATAAAGTATATTGTAGAGAGAGGCACTACAAGACAGTGGTCAAGGATGGAATTTCTAGAGTAGACGCCCTGGGTTTCAGTCCTGGCTCTGCTACTCCCTAGCTCTGTGAACCTGACATAACCTCTCTATCCTCAGTTTCTTCCTCTGTAAACTGTGGATAATGATTGTACCTTCTCATTGAGCTGTTTTCAGGCTTAAATTATTCACTACTATTTGAAGGTTTTAGAAGAGTGTCAGTTGTTCAACTCTATTTCTAAACCTTTTTATTTCTTTTCCTGATACAGGTATATTGAAATCATCCACCATGGCCTGTGTTTTTCTCCCCCGATCCGTCTTCACTCTTTGTCGCAAAGCTCTGATGTTGCGAACATATAGAATGATTGTAATATTTACATGGTGGATTCATCCACTTTGCTATTACACTGTAGTAGCTTTCTTAATCCAGGGCCTCTGCTTTGTTTAGGTGCCTTTGCAGAGATTAGAAAAAGCCACATTCTGTGGGCCAGGCAGCTTGGCCTGTCCCCCACTGAGGAGGTTGTCCAGGGCGCCTTAGAGACGTGCAGGCCAAACAGCGTCACAGCTGGCCAGAGCTTGTCCGGAAGGCCGTCTGTCACTGCATTTCCACTGGAGGGTACTGCTAAGCCTCCGTGTACAGTGGCAGGGGAAGGCGCCCGATCTCATCCTTAGCCACCATGAGATCACGTGCTGCTGGGATGTACCTGTAGCAGGCTGGGAAGCCTAGACCGAAAAACCTCAAGTTATCACCTCATCAGCTGGCTGAAGAAATCGTGGCTGCTCTGAACACCACTGCTGGAGTTCAGGAATGGGCTGAGGACTGCTGTGGGCCAGGGAGGCCATGTCTGATGGAAATCAGAGGAGATTGGAACCCCATTATTCTCTGGGGCTGGTGGGGTGCCAGCAAGACAGGAATGGCAGTGAAGGGGCTCCCCGTGACTGGAGTAAAGGAGAACCAAAGTTCTCACGCCCTGTGTAGCCACCTCAGAGAGCGTGGACTCTTCGAGAATATCAAATCTGTAGACTGGACAGAACACTCACAAATGACGGATTGGCAGTGCGTGTCCGTAGGCCAGTGGGTGTGGGTGGTGGAGCCTGGAGAGATACATTGAGCCAAGGTTTTTATGGGGCATCGATGGTAAAAATCTTGGCTTAATGGTGGAATTCTGGGAGAAGAGATGGTTGTTTAGGCTGCAGCTAGGTCAGCTCCTCACTAGTCATTCTGCAGTCAGCCTGTGGGACTCCAGGTTTCCCGTGCAGACCTTTCCTGCCCCTGTGTCTTTCTTCTCCCCTTTAGCCCCAGGAAGGTACTAGGTCAAAAAAGGATACTGGTTTTAAGTCAGATGGACCTGGACTTAAACTCTTCTCTCCTGGTCATGGGACCTTATGTGATTTACTTACCATATTTCCTCTGCCATTTACCTCAGGGGACAAAAAAGGGAGGGGGTGATGATAATATCTACCTCTGCAGTTATGGCGAGGATTAAATGATACAGCAAGTAACCGCTAAACATGAATTCCTTTTCACTTTCCTCCCTTTCGGTTGCCCCTTTTCTCGACCAGTATTCCAAATGGTGAAGTCACACATTCAAGTCATCTTTGAGTTCCTGTGTGTTCTATACCCTGCGCCCCTCTCTGTGCCCCCTTTTTCTACCCGTCCTTTTTCCAATTTATCCCAGCTTTCTCACAAATGTTCTACTATGCACAGCTCATTCTCATTTTTGGGGTTTGACACTTCTGCCTGCCAAGAATGGTTTCAGTTGTTAGCTCAAATGATAAAACTTCAGAGAAGTCTTTCTTGGCCACTTTATCTAAAGTTGCCTCCTCCTGCCCCAAATTGTTCTCCATCAGATTATTCTGTTTTAATGTATTCAAAAACAATCACTATTATCTAAAATGATTATTACATATGTATGTATGTCTTTGGGCATTGTTTTCTTCCTCTAGAGCGTAAGTTTCATCTGTGTAGATCACAGATGTGTTCCTGACTCCTTACATAGTATCTGGCCTATGGGAAAATGCCAAAATAGATTTGCTTCATGCATGAATGAATGAATGAATGAATATTATTTTCCTCATAGAGCCGTTCAGAGTACTCCCAATGGTGGTGATTTTTCCTGCTCGGAGTCCCTATTGTACGTTATTTGCATCTCTTATTATAGTTAATGTTGTCCCTGGCATTTTAGTTATGAATATTATCACGTAACCTCTACTAGATGATACCGTGCCGGGCAGAGTCGAAGGGCAAGCATTCGGTAAGCACTGGTTGAATCGATGGGCCAATCGCAAACAACAAAATCATCCTTATTTAGTGCTGACAGAGGGGCAGTGCTGAAAACGGCCCTCGCCTGGCTCGTGACCCCCCTCAACACTCCTTGACAACTGTGACGTTTGAACTGTAACCCGGCCTGTTGGAAGACAAGCATCTTCTCCAGGACAGCTCTCCACAGGCCACGCCCCTTCCTCAGCCCCACTGGGTTTGTAAAATCAGTTCATTCTTTATTCATCGATACATGGCATCTCAAGCAAACCACCAGCTTATGGCTTTATTGGCTTTCTTTCTGTTTATTCTTCTAAAGATTTAACAAACCTTTCCGTTGTCTTTCTTCTCCTCCTTTTTCATTCCTATTTGTCCTCTTCCACTTATTCCTTTCTTTATTCTTTTTCTGAATCCTCTCTTCCTTCTTCTTTCTCCTTTTTTAAAAAAATATTTTTTGACTTAGTAGTCAGGCAAAATTTTTTAGACATCTCATGTTTTTAAAAAAAAAAAATCCCTCTAACAAATCTGTAAGTAGCTGTTATTTTGCTGCTATTTTGTAGGTCGATATCAGAGAGATTAAATACCTGCCCAGGACCTCCATAGGCAGGGCAGGTGAGATTCAAATCCAGGGATTCCTGCTTCCAAAGTCTTCACTCCAGACTAACTCAGCAGCATTGCTTGGGTCTGTATGCATGACAAGGCAGAACAGACACAGTACTGAAGGCCGTGGCTGGAGATTTGGTAGCACACATTACATCTGTTCCTGACAGGCTGCAGCTATATTGGAAGAAAAATGCAGACTTGTAAACATAACCTCACTGGAACGTGGTTTTCTTACTGTCTATGATTGTAAACACTTGAGAATGTTGTCCTTTCCCCTTATTTTCTTTTTTCCCTAGGAACACATTTTCTTTACTGTTTTAACCATAGCGGTAATGTGAGTGCATTTGACAGACGAGGAGGGCTGTGGAGGGACCAGTTCTATGGCTTGTTGAACTTTGCTTCCCTCTCTGCCTTTCCTGGAACGTTTCCTGGTATGTTAGGATCAGGGCATTATAATGCATTGGGCACTATGCTATTTGACTGTATCCTGACCTAAAAAATGAAGGATTGTGAGGAGAGAAAGGCCTTTTGAAATTTTCTATTTATATTTAGGGAGATTCAATAGAAATAACATAACCTCCTTCAAAGGCGATGGTTTCAGCAGTTATTCTCCAAGGTCGCGATGGCACCATTTTTTGTTGCTGTCAAAGAGAAAAATTGGGAAATTATGCTTTTACTTCCAGTGCTAAGTATTATTTTAACCTAAATTTAAATCCACTAGCTTGTGAACTTTGAAAGCACAGACTATGATGTATTTATCTTCATGCCAGAATTCAGTGCGTGTTTTTTTAATGAACAGATGAAATGGGATTGTTTTTGTGCCCTTGATATGGACTTGTACAGAACCTACCAGTATGGTCCCATAATTTTGTTAGTTTGAAAAATTTTCTGTGACATGTCATGGCCAGTGGGATGGGGTTGTGACTGTAGAAGATATTTAAACATTACAGCTAATAACTCACAGAAGAGTAAAGTGATGTTGGATGCATTGAGTCAAGTCATCATTAAAAGAACAATTGTCATTGTACCGTAGTAACGGGAAAGGAACAAATAGTAGAATTCCCGATGATATTCAGAGTAGATAATTCTTTTCTCCAGAGCTACCTAGTTGGTGAACAAAGTCCTGTTTTGTGGTGTTGCATTGTCATTTCCTTAGTCACTAGTGGGGATAGGAGGTGGACTACATGTGAGGAAATGCCTGTCCAGACGGCAACCCTGAGCAGGGTACCTCTTGTATGCAGCCAGGGCACAAAGATCTGTGAACAGTTCAGGAAGCAAGCCAAGTCCAAACACCCTGCAAGTCTAAGCATCTAGTCGTTTAGTCCAGGAGTGACATAATCAAGTTAGAAGCGTTACTCAAAGAGACGACTCATCTGAAAGACTTAAACGTGGTGCACAGTGGAACTCAGCGTGAGAGAAATCGAGGAGTAATGCTAGAGCGGTCGGACCCCTGTGGTTGTTGGTGGAGGACATGGACAGGTTGGGGTACAATTCCCTAAAGTGGACGGTTGAACTCATGGCTTGGAGGCAGATGCATGGTCTGTCAATTATTCACTCATTCACTGATTCATGAAAAGGTTATTGAGTGCCTATTCTATGCCTTATATAGTACTTGGTGCTCAGAATGCTGCAGTTAATTGGTCAGGTAAGATTCCTTCCCTTATAGAATTATAAGGTTTAGAGGGTCATGTTAAAACAAACAAGAATTATAGTAATTATAAACATAAAAATAATTATAATGTAATATAAGAATTATAATCATATAATAGGATGTGGGAAATCTAAATTTTGTGCAAATAATAGTAATAGTCAACGCTTATTGAATAGTTACTACTCACCAGGCTCTGTTCTTGTGATTTACATGCATTAACATATTTGATCCTCACAAGTCTACAAAGTAAGAATTACTGTTATTTATATTTCAAGAATGAGGAAATGGAGGCCCCGGAAGGTAACGGTTTCTGCACAGGACCTTACAACTGGTAAACGGTAGATCTAAGATTTGAATTCATGACCCGAATCCAAGCTTGTAGTCATCACACACTTCCATGTCCTTATCGCCTGTTAATTTCTCTGGTCTTCAGGGGCAGGTGGGTGTGGGGCTGGGACAAGGACCCAGCAGGGGCATTGCAACAAGACCTGGTTGAAGGGGTGGGAGGTGTAATTGGAAAGAAAGTGGGTTGAGTCAGGCAATGGGGAAGGGAGAGAGATGGAGCATGTTCAAGAGTCAGAGGCACAAAGGAGGTGGTGAAGTTGGGGAGCAGTCAGACCATGAAGACGGGGTGGTGGAGCTGTTTATATTGACAGATGCGTGGGTTTCAACATGCAGTTAGTAGGTTCATGGGGAGGGACTTTTGCCTCTAGACATGTAAAGATGAAAGAAGAATGTGACAAGGGGGATAAGATGCTCAGGGGGAGTCTTACGAGAGAGATGCTTGACTATTAATAAGATCCTAAGTCCCATATACTCAATATCTAAAAATGCCAAATGGAAGTGCTTTAGCCTGAGAGAAAGAACAGTGGTAAATATGAAGGTGTGTCTTAATATAGGCTGTGTACCAGGATGGTTTCCTGGCCTGTTACCCTTCCTAAGCAGGCTTGCGGCAGGCAGTCCAGCTGTACCAGTTGCAGAGAACCAGGAGCATTTCCACGTAGGATACGCTGTGTGGTTTGTACTCTGAGAAAAAAGAGGGCAGAGTATTTTAGAACAATAATGTCCTCTGCTTTTCAGGGAAGACAAAATCTATTCTGCACTTTTAATTCTGTGTGGAAAGGAATAACTGTCATAATTATTTATCAAGGGGATTTCCTTGAAAAGGTTTGCATGTCTCTGCCCTTTTTTTTAAACTGCATTAATTTATTTGAATGACATTCTAGTTTCACCAGGAAAAGATGGGCAGATGCACAGATGCCTGAGTCTACGCGGCATTTTGAGTGCACATCTCCTGGGTTCTTGAACTTGCGTTCATATTTTGTGCTCCTATTTGGCTTCAGCACTGATGCAATTAAAGTGAATGAAAATTGTGCTGATGAGTTTTTAGGTTAGTCCCGAAACTTTAGTTCTCATCATCATGGTTCCAACAACTAAGAGAAGTGGGAAAAGGAGAGGTGGCCGTGCCATCAGGCTATCTGTAAGGGATCAGAGGAGAAGGAAATTGCCCCCCTCCCAGGGGTGCTATTGGGCAGAGAGGCTTACAAGACATGACGGATGGATTTCAGCAATATTGGCCACCAGCGTAACACATGCGATTAAGTGAATCCATTTTAACACAGGCTCTGATAATAGAAGAATCAACAATAACCTAAAGGAAAAACACCCCAGGAGTCTGAATTGAAAGCTCCTATAGAAGAGATTTAGAGGCTGTTCATGCAAAAGTTTATAGACTTTTAAACATTTTACTTATTTATTTTTAGAGAGAGGAGAAGGGAGGGAGAGAAGAGAGGGAGAGAAACGTGGATGTGAGAGAGAGACATCAATTGGTTGCCTCTCGTATATGCCCTAACTGGGTACCCAGCCTGCAACGCGGTCATGTGTCCTGACTGGGAATTGAACCAGTGACCTTTCGCTTTGCAGGACGATGCCCAGCCAACTCAGCCACACCAGTCAGGGCAAAACTTTTTAGACCTTTAAAGTGATTTCTGTTCTTTCCTCTCACATTATTGTCCATCTCCTTTTTGTCTTCCGCAAACGACAGAAGTTTTTCCCGTGGTTCCCTTATCACTTTTATTTATACTCACAGCTATCGTAGCCCAAAGGTTAAGGAACAGGGCTAGGGGCATGAGAAGAACAGAGATCTGTCCTGTGGGTAAGGTTGTCTAGAAAAGGACACCATTGAGTCTGGGAGTCCCCAGGCCCCCAAACCCAGGGACACTGGTAAATTGATCGTGCCCGGAGAGATTCCATTTTCTGCAGCAAAATGCGAAGGAGAGCTGATAACCAGATATGGTATCAGACACCTGAGAACTAGCCCCAGGGCAGCCAGAGACAGGCCAACAAGCACAGAGATGCATTTAGGCCTCAGAGAAAATTCCAAGGTGAAGTGTGGGGTGAAGAGCTGGCCGGAACTACAGAGAAACAAAGGCAGAGTCCAAAAACGAGGGTTCAGTTGCTAAAAGGATCCGCTTGAAGGAGGATCAGAATAATTAAGCTAAAGGTAGAGACACAAAAAGATTTTGTCTACAGTGATATCCTTTATGGGTACTCCCTCCTTCCTTTGCTGAAATCTGGCCCTTAATATTAATTAACTTTTGGACTAGGCTAATGGTAATTGTTCCAGGACCTTCACACTATCTCTTCCTAAGTGCCCAGGAAAAATAAAGAGCTACATCACATTTTAATGAAGGCTCTGTTATCTATTTTCTATTGTAGAAGAAAAGGAAAGAAACTGATATTTCTTAAAAAGACATACTCTTTTGAGTGCATTGTTTCATTTAACTCTCACAGCTTTGGCTTGAGGTAGGTTCTTTGTATCCCATTTCACAGATGGGAAAGGTGAGGCTCCAGGAGAGATTATGTAATTTACCTGAAGTCACTCTGCATTGGCCATTTATTCATGTTCTAAGTTTTATGAGCTATAATATTTATAACATTCTTTATTTTATAATTTAAAGTTCAAGTAATTTGACAGTGTCACATAATTGAAGAATATCTATATAAAAGTGATTGTGCAAGTTGTTTATTTAGGTCAGGAAGAGAAAATACAAGGTCTGTTCAGAAGGTATCCAGCCATGTAATGTGAAAAATAGAGACATTTATTGAAGAAGATACAAGATACAAACAACATTGTACATAGGACAATGACACCTAAGCTGCCTTCAAAGTAGGCATCTTGGGACCTCACGCCGTTCTCCCAATTGCCATCAGCTGCCCTGTTGTATTTTCCTGAATCTCACCAAGGTCTGAAATTGCTTCCCTTTCAAAGGTGATTTTAGTTTTGGGAAAAGCCAGAATTTGTAGGATACCAAATCTGGGCTGTAGTGGGGCTGAGTCACCTGGGTGATCTGATGTTTTGCCAAGAACTCTACATGAGACATGATGCATGATTGGGCATGTTGTCGTGATGAAGCTGCCAATCACCAGTTGCCCATGGCTGCAGCAGCCTTCTGACTCATCTGAATCATTCCTCAGAGGAATGTTCAAGCTAATGCAAAATTTGATGCAGATTTGTTGCTCCACTCGCTCAGTCATTTTGAATGCGACAGCCACACAGTACACATGCTCACTCAATGGTGTCTACTGCCCCCACTGACTAGTACAGTGAAGTCGTCATTGTTCACACATGTGCATTCCAATCCACTCTCCTTGGCTGCTAGGTCACATGGATGTCATGCAAATCATTCTCATTATATTAACAATGGCTGGACTTTTTCTGGACAGACCTCGTATATTCTAGGGCAGGGGAGATGGATGTTAACCCTGTGATGCGACCCAGGAGGATAAACGTCTAGTCCGTTTCCTGGATGGGGAACAATTGTATACAAGTAAGAATAGACTGCAACTCTATACCAACCTACTGTGTTAACAGGCATTTGAGAAGAGAAACCTACATTATATTTTACTTCTATTTCCTTGCCTGGTGAAGTGGAGGTTTGGTTAGGGAGGAAACAGATGTGCGTGTAATGTTTCAACATTACAAGTAGGTTCAGTAAAGATTTGGTAAAATCTTAGATGATGGATTCGTAACCAGTATTTCTGTAAGAAGTTAGGGCTGTAGTGGTTGATATTTCAAGATGGTATTTTTCAAGCAAGTACCACGTTGCATACTGAATTGTTTTCTGGTGCCATTTTTAGAAAGAGCTGGGTTGTTCTTTTCGTCCATATTGATATTTACTGTGCTTTCCATGTTGTTTATCATGTATTTTCTTTTTGCATGTTACTTATCTCTTTTATCATGCTCACTGATGGATGGGTCTAATATCGACATCAGAGCAGATAATGTAATTTTATATTCAGTAGAACTTCACTCCTGAGATGGGATCAGTTTCCTCCCGTTTGTTACCGCTCAACTTATGGGGGTTCTGCTACACTTATTGCCGACAACCGCCAATGATCTTAGTGTGTGTGAAGCACAGGACGTGTGAGCTCACACATAAAAATTACATAAAAAGAGGAAGTACATAAAAAAGACTACATAAAAAGAGGAAGTCATTTGATATCAGGGAATTTAATCACAGTATTCGAGTTCAATGAGGACATACTGAACAACAACATGTACTATTTTTTAAGCCTATAGTGACACTTAGACATGTCAGTCATGGTGCCTGCCACCTGCCCTGGCCTTGGTAAGGGAATCTTCCCCATTCATAGTCACTGCTTGGAAAGCAGCGCTGTGCAGCCTCATTTCATTCTGCTCGCCCTCTCTTGTCCTGCTGCTCCACAGTGGATGGGCCAGGGATAGCGACCTGGTCCAAGGGCAGTGAATTCATGGATTTCTCTGTAATGTGGGATGTGGGACAGCAACAAATGGTAATCTGGTCTGGTCCGATTCTCTCTTGGGGATGTAAACTGGGAAAGATGGACAGAATTAAATATGCAATTAATTTTAAGTGTAATTGAGAATGAATTAAATATGTATAATACTCACAAATAAACTCAAAAGGTTGGTAATAGAGGAGTACTTAGACAGTCATAAGGTGGGAAGCCTAGTCTGTACGTGCCATGGTAAACTAACGTTCAGGCAGCTATGCTGGAATATTTTAAGAGCATCGGAAAGAGAGGAGGAGGGAGGGAGGCGAGGGGGGGAAACAGAGAGAGGGGAAAAAAAGCAAGTTAATGATAGGAAGCAAAACTGCATATACACAAAAGGGAGGATAAAGACAGAAATATGGTTTATTTAAAATAGGTGAGTAATAGTAATATTCATAATAGCTGGTATTACCAAGTACTTGCTAAATATTGGCACCATTCAGAGCACTTTACATCTTTTGCTTCATTGAATCTTCTGAGTCTCCGAGACGGGAAACTGAGACATGGAGAGGTGCAATACAACACGTCCGCGTTCGCCCATCTGGTAGGTGGCGAACTGGGTCAGGGCTCTCAGCATTGTAGCTCCAGAGCCTTCATTCTTCAACAGGGCTACAGCCCAGCGGCGGTTCCCAGAGTGTGGTCCCCGGACCAGCAGTGTCAGCGTCACCTTGGGATTTAGTAGAAATGCACATTCTCAGGCTCCACTTCGGAAACTCAGCAGGTGGTCCCCAGCAATCTGTGTTTTCCAGCCTCCAGGTAATCCTGGTCTTTCTAAGGTTGGAGGCCTTCTGAGGTCAGGATCGTCTTCTGTTTCCAGTTCTTCCTGTCTCTAGGTGGCCCCTCCTCTTCCTGTGGTTTGGGTTGTTCAATTACTCCTGGGGTCCTCTCTCCCCAAAGCCTTATAACTGCCTTTGCTGATTTGCGGTAGCTTGTGCTATATCACTTGTAATGAAAAGATATGATTAAACACTTAATGATTAAATGCCATCACTTGTAGTTTGTCACTTGTAATGAAAAGATATGATTAAACACTTCAGACGCCTGGGATATGTTTGCTTTAATGAGGCTTGTTAAACTTGGGCGGGAGGTTTTGGAAGCATAGTGGGCTGGGCTACTCAGACCAATCCTACCACTGAAAACAGCTGAACAGGCCGGAATGAACACACATATCGTCTTAAATGCATCAGAAAGCTAAAAGATAGTAAGGAATCAGCTGGCCAAAATCTGAGAGGAAAATGAGAGCCCAGAAAGCAGAGCTCTGAAGCCACTTCTGCTTGGGGACGCTGGCCAGGTGTTATTCTAGGCTGCAGAACTTGGTCCCTGAGCCCAGGGCCCACCTGTGATAGGGAGTCTAAGAGCAGACTGGTTTCCCAAGGGCTACGCTCTCAGGGTTGGGTTAAGCAGAAGTCAGCACTCCCCGCCCGCCCCAGGGGCTGTTAGTTCTGCAGGGAAGAGGGCACAAAACCCAGACCGAAATGAAACACGTCGTTGGGAAGGCAGAGTCAGATGCTGATGTTCTCAAGCTTAAATGCACCTCCCCGAGGCTGTTCAGAGAATGGTTGGGGTGGATTTGGCTTCAGGTGGTCCTGACCTGGTAGTGCCCCAGCGTGTGCCTAGGAGAAGGAAGTGGAAACCCGAGGCCTCCAGGAATTCCCACAAATAGTCCCATGAGTAAAATGGGAAAAGTCACTGAAAAATGTGACCAAGCACACAAGGGGGCCAGGCACCAAGGACAAGAACAAGCAGAAACAACCATCTGCTAAAACAGACCCACAAAAATGTATTGTTTTAGAATTCTCAGGGTACGAGACACATGTTTTTCTCAAAAGAAATAACATGATCTTGACATATTTTAAGGGAATAGGTAATGAAAACCCTAGAAGATTTGGGAAGAAAGGAATTTAGACAAATAAAAAATAGTAAACGATTAAGCCAAGGGATGGATAACAAAGAATTACTATAAACTGTTTTCTACTCTGAAGAACCTTCTGTGTTTTTTTTTGCTAAGAGTAGATTTTATGAGATATATTTTATGCAGTTAACTTTTGATTGAAATTTATTTGAAATGAATGAATAAATGACATGCTTAGATGAATACATTGTAAGTTATCAATATATGAAGATCATTTAAAGTGCATTAAACTTACATTAAATCTGTATTTCAGTTTCCACGTCCAACTGAAGTAGAGGTATTGATGTATACGCATGGGGGCATGGGGCTCTCCAATATCCTAGGCAAGGATCTAGTTTTGGCCTTGATTATCAGAATATATCATGAGCACTTGTGGATTTTGAAGCGAAATATTTCAGTTCAGTGGCATCAGTTCTTCATTTTATTGAACAACTTTAATTAAAGTGTTAAAAGGGTTCAAATAATGTTGGAAGAAATGCAAACAGATGACAATAGGCTTGCTATTATAAGCGTGCAGGCGGAAAGTTTCCGGGCCCCACCAGCCTGCAATTGATTCATCAGCAACACAGTCTTTGTTCTCGAGAGAATAATTTCAGTTTTCAGAACTGGTGAAACTCCGAACTGAGGCTTAGTGTGTGGAAAGGATAGAACCACTGTTTTCTGTGGCTCAACGTAGCTGCAAATGTTGGATATGTAATATCCAATTCATCCCTCGAGATGCTAATTATTCTTTAAGAATGTAGTAATGAGGCAAAACATACTCTGTGCCAGCAGGCGTAATAGATCATATTTCATATCATTCATTTAAATCAGGGCATTAATTTTCATTACAAGATAGAGTCAGTGATAGAAACGGAGGCAAACTCCGGGGAAAGTAACATTTAGCAAGTACAGACAATGAGCCACACAATAGTTGGCCCTGGAAATGCTGATCTCATTTACTTGCAGCCAGACTTGTTGAAAGATGGCTATCAGAAGAAAAACAAAAATCCCCTCTGTGGTGCTATATTAATGTTAATAGCCCTTAGCGAGGAAAAAACACGAAGTTCAAGTTAAATGTCATAAGGGATCATTCTTTTAGATGCCCATGAAGCTGGGGGCGAGGAGGGGCACATCACTTCCACTTTTGTGTTATTGTTCCTCCACATCCATTTACTGGACAGCCATCATCCAAATATAAAGGAAGAAGTAGACCTTGTCCAGAAAGCTTACAGTACACAAGAGCCAGGGATGAATCTCACAGGTGAGAGTAAGTTGGCATCTTACACTTAATGACTATTTTCATATTTTGACTCGCATTCCTTCTCTTTCCAGCTCTATCTGCTTCAGCTGTAGATTGGGAGACAGGCTGGGAAAAAGTGAGAACTTTCAGAAGCAAGTGCTGATTTCTTCTCCAGAAAAGCACATGTAGAAAGGAGTAGGTGAA
Source organism: Micronycteris hirsuta (assembly GCA_004026765.1). Classification (NCBI taxonomy): domain Eukaryota; kingdom Metazoa; phylum Chordata; class Mammalia; order Chiroptera; family Phyllostomidae; genus Micronycteris; species Micronycteris hirsuta. The sequence continues at coordinate 33,074 of PVJI01011015.1, read as the reverse complement.
AGTGGCTTAATCCATTGTCATGACCCCCACCCCCCACCAAAGACAAGAAAAATCAGGACAGTAGGAAGGTCAACCCTGATACTCGGTGCTCGGGGGCACGGTAGAACCAAAAGAGTTCAAGTTCTTCTGCTGCATCTGCCACTTGAATGTCAGATGAGGAAACACACGAACTTAAGGGTGTTCGTTTTTGTTCTCCCAGTTGATGCAAAATTTCGTGTACCTGAGTCTTTAAGAAATCAGGGCATTAGTCCCATACTCTCACCGTGAAAATAGCCAGTATGGTTTAGTGGCAGAAGCATAGGCTGTAGAATCGTGAAGACGTGAATTAATCTATTTTTAATTCTGTTTTTCATAGAAAAGATGAATATGATTTGATTTGCAAAGTTTCTGGCACGTAGCAGGTTACAATCCTAAAAGGAATAAAAAGGGATTTGTTTTCATATTCTGTGACAATCATGTGAATTATATAATCTTAAAACTTGATTCCCAAGGGAAAGTCTACATACTTCCTTTGTTATTATGTGGTTAAGAACACCCTTTCCAAATACTTTGGGAATGAGGAGAATATTTTCATTGCACTATAGGAATTTATATGATGGGCTTAGATGAAAATATGTCTAATGGATGAGAAGTCCTTAGCCTATCATTTCCGTGGAAAGCGAGTAGAGAAGAGGGCCATTGTTAAGGAATGTGTATGGTCAGCTATATTAGTGAGCTTTTGCCGCATAACAAATTACCCTAAAACTTAGTGGTTTAAAACAAGACACATTTAATAAAGTTCACAGTTTCGTGGGCCCACAATTTTGGCTGAGCTCGGGGTGGTTCTTCCGGTCTTGGGTGTGTTCATTGATGATTCTGTGATAAGCTGCTCATCAATTTTTGCAACTTGCGACAGCAGGGAAGTAAGTTCCAGTTGATTCTGTGATGAGAGCAAAAGAACTTGAGAAGAAACTGCAAGAGCCTGACTCCAGCAAAGGTAATAATTTTTTCAATCAAAGTGTTTAGAAAGGCCCAGAAAGGCGATGTAGAACGTGATGGGAGCTCTATTTGGTGAGAATACGGAAGAGAGGAGCAAATGGGGATTTAAGTTTTTCAGAGAGAACATATATTTAAGTTATTCTACAGAAAAAGAAATGATTGAACATTAGAGAAAAGATTATTTTGTTTGAAACTTTAAATTAGATACAATGTTGAAGACAACAGTGGGGTAGCGGCAATATAGAGAAATTGAGTGGACTGATTCAATGGGAAAAAAGAAGAGAAAGGGAACCTATAGAGAAAAAGAAATTCAGATTCTCTCCAAAAATAGACACATGATGTGTAGCTGTCTGTAATTGTTTTTACTATAGAAATGCAGGGCTTTTGTTTTCTAAGGCGGTGAGCTCCATTTTGGGCTACCTAGATGCAAACGGGAATTTCTGAGGGATCGGACCTTTTTGCACTTGCCCACAGGATGGGGTGGGGGAGAAGTCCTGTCTCTTCAGCCCTGTAAACTGCCCCTAGCTCTGCAGTGTGGGAATGTGCTTCGCCTTTTTCAGAATTTATACTCTTTATGTGCCCATTACCACTATTCAACGGCTACCACGACGGAGCAGTCATTTTGCAGCAGTTCTCGCTCTATTCCAGCTGATTAAGGAGGAAATGAAAATAAAAGTGACATCTGAGTGCAGGGCCTTATTAAGCCAGGTAGTTACAGGCAATGGGATCAGGCCACACCTGGCTGAGCTGAGGCCATCCGGCCAGATCTTGCCTCTGGTGGCGCCTTATAGCAGTTCTATGTTAATTACAGAATGGGACTGGCTCCTGGGCTGTTCCAGGCAAATGGGGTTGAATAGAAATGGAAGGGACAGAGAGGACAGGGCCACGTTATAACGTTATTATACAAATCTCGCTTTGGATATAACAAAGCACCGTGTTGTTGGGGCGCTAATTACATAATCCTTTTAAACAGAGGTAAGAGATGGGTTTTCTGTTTACACGGAAAGAGGAAACCCTTGGACCAACACATTCCAGAATACCAACTCCCCTCTGCCATGGCCAACAGGCTAACACGGTTCAAATCCCCTGTGAACAACAAGAGGGGTCGGCCAGATTTGGCGGATAGTCACAGGTGCTTCTTCACCCTGACTGGACCATGAAGTGTCCAGCCTGGGGCTGGAAGCCAGAAGGAAGCCAGAAGGAAGCCAGCAGCTCATTTTAGATCTTTTTGAGTGACTGCTCATCAGCTACTCTCCGCTATCTGTAATCTTTGGGACAATGCGGATGAAGCTTACACAGCAGTTCTGAGTTGATTCCAAGTGCCTGGGACTTTCCTAGATGTGAGATGAAGCTGGACCAGTTCCTCCGGCAGGCAGTCCCCCCAAGCCCTGGCCTGTCCCGGAGATGGGCGCTGCGTGCGGCCTGTGCTCCAAGCTTGTGCAAATGCATGGCATTTACTGGCGACTCGGCCTCTAGGATTCTCTTGTCAACCTGAACTGAAACTTCTGAAAAGTAATCTAACCACACTATAGAAAGTTTGGAAGATAATGAAAACATAAACTTTAGAAATTGCCAGCCCTGTGGCATAGGCATTTTCCCTTTTTGGGGGGTATATTTAGGTAGAGTCTTTCTATGTATGATTTTAAAAATTAATATAATTGTCAGGTGTCATAAGGTCTCTGCGTGTTTTCGCATAGACCGCATAGAGTCTTCAGAGCTAGTTTCACTGAGTGAAGGTAAAGAGATGCACTCGGTCTTCTGCACGGGATTTGTGGGTCACTTTTATTTTCTCTTGTTTATAAAGAAGGCTGTGCTTACGTAATTTCCTCTTCTGGGTTTTTGTTTCTTTGCCTGGCAGAGATTCCCAAAGTAGGATCCCCGTGACCACGGGGACACACGTCTTTGTGACTCAGCACATGTTGCCACATGGCTTCTCCAATTTATAGGCTTTTGTAAATTCTATTCCTGACATTTATGCTCTGCTCAGGCCCCAAGGAAGATAGCAACAGACTGAACGCAACTATGCCTCTGTTGGTAACTCTCCCCAGAATGTCTCCGTTTACCCTGACTCTTCGTTGCGTTCTCAGTTTCTGGTTTGGTTTGGCCTCAAAACAACAGCAACAACAACAACAAAACTTCCTTCTTGCATTCTAGAAATTTCTCAGGCCTGGTTCCTTCACTAGTTTGGGCTCTATTGGGGTACGAGGACACTCTCACTCTGGCCCTGTGCTCAGCGGCCCACCTACCCACTGGGGTGAAGCGTGAGGAGGGACTGGAATGGTCTTCCGGAATGCATGTGTGTGGCAGCCTCTGATTCACGCCGATAACTGGAAACTATCGTCCCTCTTACCGTGTTAATGATTTTATAGATGATACTGCTATATTTTTATTTGTCACACTGATTTTCACTTTTTTGACTTGTTTGACTATTAAACAATTATTTATCGACATTTTATGGGGTGTACATATTTTTCAGATAATTTGGCTTATTATTATTACTTTCGGCTGACTGATTGGACTTAATCCCCGAGACTTCTTATAACTTTGGGCAAATACATTGAAATCAGTTTAATTCAGTGCCTTCCCTTTGCTAGCCCTTCATTCAGAGCTGATTTGTTATGCTTTAAGTACTGTGCCGGAAACTGTCGATATAGCTAGAGATGCTCCGTCACCGTTAGTAGTAGCCCATGATCTAGCTGGGAAGACTGCTAAAACTATGATATGATATATTAAGTGCTTCAGTCAGAACTATATTTTCAATAAGTACTATGGGGATACCGATGCTAGAGTAATTAATTTATCACAAGGAGAAGTCACCAAGAAGGAAATAATGCCTAAGAAGTGTCAAGGACTTGAAGAAGGATAGGGAATCGAGTGGAGAGGTGATCTCAGGCAGAAGGACTAACACAGAAAAGTCACTTATGTATCAAATGACATGTCTGGTTTTAGGAACGATAAGTAAGCTGAAGTGGTAAAGAGGGAGGTGAGCAGAGCGGCTGCAGCTGAGGCTGCCGCCGTGGGCAAGGGATACATCACCCCTTAAGGAGCCTGTACAACAGGGTGAGGATTTCAACTCGCTTTTGTGGGTAATGGGAAGTCATCAAATCATTGTAAGTTGGCGGTGATTGGACTCGGTTTACCCTTTGAAAGGTAGCTCTCAACACTTTAGGAAAGCCCAGGAGGCAGGAAACGCACTAAGGAGGTAACCACTGAGATATTCAGGTGGCAGTGGAAGTGGAGAGAAGAGAATAGATCCATTGCTAGGAGCTGTTGACGGTTGGATGTTGGCTATAGGAGAGGTGTCAGGGTGACTCTGGGATTCTTAGTCTGGGCCATTGAGTATCTAGACAGTGACACTTTGATCAGTATTGGGAATTCAGGAGGAGAAATATACTTTTGAGGAAGGGGGTACAAAATTTATTTTTGGACATTGTAGTGGTCACTATTGGTTGCCTCGTCAACATTCATTTCCTGTCTTCATTCTTAAGAGAGGGTGACCCTTATTTGTGTTCTAAGGATACTTTATGGTTAGTGTAAACCAGCAGTTCTCAGTCAGGGCTGATTTTGCCTCCCAGGGGACATTTGACAATGTTTGAAGACAGTTTAGGTTGACCTAGGGGGGAAGGCTACTGGCATGTAGTGGGTAGAGGCCACGGATGTTGCTAAACATTCCGCAGTGCATAGAGTAGTCCCCCACAATAAAGAAGTATCCAGCCCTAACCATCCACAGTTCCAAGGCGAGAAGCCCTCGTCTAAGCTAAGTGTGGTAATCTCATTCCACTTGCCAGTGATTGGTGTAGGAATAAGTGTGGACCTCATTCGGTGGGACTTCCATACAGTTTTTCTCTGAAGGAAGTGAAACACGTCTTTTAGGGGTGATGTTATGTTCGAAAGTGACACCTAGAATTGTTACATCCATTTTGCCATCAGTTTGCTGTCTACCGAAAGTTGTGCTTTTGTTCCATCCTGGGGAATAATTCCGGGGCTGCAGATGCTCAGCAAGAAGTTACATACCCCAAACTCCACTAACGTCCAGAAAGTCTAATGGAAGAGAATTTGTTTGTTGAGAGTTTTGAGCATGTGTCCCAAGCAGAAGGGGAAAAGAAGGCTCTGCAGTAGAAGAGAAAAACTGATAAAAGAAGTAGAAAACATGTGATCGATAGGTTTGGGAGATATGTGAAGAGCTGCATTTGAATTCACCGAAGAAGGGATAGCTTTGGAAAAGAAGCAACCCTGACAGGACATATACTACTGGAGGGAAAGTGGGAAGAATGGATACAATATACATGAAAAGGGCAGTTGAGGGAGTTCTTGGCTCGAGTCTCTCTTTTTCCTGACAGTTTTCTGCCGAGAATGGTGGCAGAAGAAGGGAGTCTAGTGCTTGAAGTGAGTGATAAAGATTTGGAACAATGAGTTGTGGGCAATGGGAAAGGGAGCAGGGGAGATATAAATTCACGGGTTGCTGAGCAGATAGAGTTGAATCTCATAAATTTGTGATGGAACCAATTGGCATGTTTATGTGGTGCCCCCTGGCAGTGCTCAGTGACCCTTGAAAGGAAATAGACAGGTATGTTAATCTAAGGTTAAGGATCGGAAGGAGTGGAATGGAACATAAACTGGTAAAGTAGTAATTGAACGTGCTGGTAGGGATGTTGCTGAAATGATTGAGCATCACATTGTCAACAGATACACATTTAGAGAAATTCTGAAACTTCGGGTGTGGAAGAACACATTAGGAATTGAATGGCCAGAAGGGATGATTAGCCATCAATCAGTATTTCAAGGATGAACTTGTAGGAGTGGTTGTGGGACTAGAATACTTATTTAAGATGATAATGTACAAAGTGTCATTGAAGGCCACACATCACTTCATGGATGTCCTCTGTTTCACAGTTAATAATGTTTTGAAGTAGAAATGGAGTTACCAAATATCACCCACTTTGTAGGTGAAGAATCTGACCTTCGGAGATGCCAAGGGTAGGTAGCTATCTATCAGTGACTAGACTGAGATCGTGACTTGGATATATTTGTTCTCAGCTGAATGTGCCCTTCTGAGAAAGTCTAGAGCAGATGAAAGAAAGATACTCAACAAAGATTTCATGAAAAGTGCAAGAAAGGGAACAAAACAAGTGAGCGTCTTCAATGAAGCAATTAATACAAATGCCTCGGTTGCCCTGGGGAATTACGTGGAAAACATTTTTTCTATCTGCCATATTATAGAAGTTCCAGAAAACCAGTCACATCTACAGGGGCTGGCTCCCGTGGTCAGGGAGGGGCTTGCTTTGCAGGAAATCTGGATGGGAGCCAGGTGAGGCATTTGTTTAGGAGTCAAGTAACGGGGTGGCAGAAAGTCACTGGAGGGAAACAAAAGGGGATTTGATGTAACTAATTGATTGTGAATGTAGCCTGGAGCATGCGAATTGGGGGAGACCTCCACAGCCCACTGGCTAAGTATGTGCTCTCTAATCAAGAGGTTAGTGTTCATGTGAGTCCTGTTTCTCTTTTGAAAGGGGCTTATTCATTGGGGGGATTATTGGGAACATGTGTTTATTAGGCCGCGATGCTGAAAGCTTCGGCATTGTTGAAAGAGGTCAGCCATGCTCCTCATCCCCTGCCGTACACCCGCGTAATTGACAGCGCCGCTCGTAAGGAACACCACGTATAGACAAGCCGTGTTTTTCCCTTCGGGTTTTATTGACTGCTCTCTATGTGGAAATGTAATGCTGTGAAGTCTGGGTTTGTTTCTGAAGTGCCCCAGTTCATGGCTCAGAGCACATGGTTTACTAGGTGATAAGCCATTGGTATTTTCTGCTTATATTTATTACTACGTCTAGTTTATTGTTTTCATATTTCACTCCTTAGTAAACTCACTCAACGTTTTCTGTTTCTGAAGCATTAAATGGTCTCTCTTGTGTCTTTCACAACTGGAGAACAGAGCCATCTTTCTGAATTTGGATTAGTTTTTTTTTTTTTTTTTTTAGAGAGGGGTAAGGGAGGGAGACAGAGAGGGAGAGAAACAGCAATGTATGGTTGCCTCTCACATGGCCCTGGCCTGCAACCCAGGCATGTGCCCTGACTGGGAATCGAACCGGGACCCTCTGTTTCCCAGTCCGCGCTCAATCCACTGAGCTACACCAGCCAGGGCTGGATTAGTTTGGTTTTAGGGCCCTGCGCTCTCTTCACTCAGAATGACAGTTATGACTGAATTTTTGCACAGGTGAAGCCACTGAACAGCATGACCTTCAGGCGGTGATTACCTTTCAGTACCGACAGTGTTGCGTAGGTTTGTCTGCCTTCCTCCTTCCTCCTTCCCTTCCTTTCCTCTGCTTTCAGGCTTTCTTCACTCAGTGAAGAAAGCCATACTGTAATGTGGAATATATTAATACAAGTAAATACCAAGCTCGTTTCTTGAGCAATTACATTCCCATGACTTACTTTTGCTGTTATTAAAAAACCTCCCCAAGGATGAAGTTCACATCATTAGGTCTCTGCTGGGGGTCATGTGTTTTGAAAGCTTGGGAAAGTGAGTAAGATTATTATGAAAGGGGGAAAAATTTGTGAGGCTTCAGCATGCACGGTTGCTTCGCTTACTCCAAGGATAATTGAAGGCAAGATTACGTAAAAATTCACAGCATGGACGGCACGTATTCTGGTTGCCCATTTGGGATGCTTGCTGTCCTTTTATGGCACTCTTTTGTGAGACCGTGCAGATTTATTGCCGCTTTCATTTGGTGAACTCCACTTTGTTTTATTGTTTATAGTCAAAAATAAGGTCAGCATTGCCTTTGAAAGTATGGTTTGCTCAGAGCCAATGAAGAAATAAGTGTGGGAGAGTGCAGCCATGCTGACGGCTGACGCTTCCACTTACTGTTCAAGTGTAAACGTGAGGCCAGTAGATTCATACAAGAAAATACTGATTATTACAGTCTTATTTTGCACACTTTCCAGTACCCTGGAGCTGCTGTAAGTTCCAGTGCCCTTTCCCATTCTTTATTTCCGCTCTCTTTGTTTAGTTGTCTGATAGATAAGGACATAGCGAGGTGGGGAGGGAGAGAAGAATGGAGACGGAGGTCCCTGGATGTCTGCTCTCCTTCTGCTTCTGTTCAGAGGCATCGTCCATACAGAGCACGTCATCTGCTTACATCTCTCTTAGGGGTTTGCTGGCTCCATGCAACACTGAGTCTCCATAATCTTACACTTGGGTTGCAAAACGTTCTGCGATTTCAGATGTTTGACACATGTTAGAGCAGCATTATCAGAAACCCAGTCTCCACCTTCTGGCGCACCATGCCATTTCCTTACATCTCATTCAAGTCAGACGCACTCCAGGCAGCTCCATCACCCTCTGATTGCGATGTGGTCTTGATGAAGTCTCCTGGCTGTTACCCTATTGGAGACCCAGTTGGTTTGCCCTTACCTGCTCCTCCAGCATTGGGTATATCGAATCTTCAGTAAGCCTTTCTTTGACCTGACGGATGGAGTAAGGAACAGTAACCCTTGAAAGGGGACTGTGGCTGCCCAGGGGCTTGGTGGTCCATTTTCTGTGTTTGCTTAAAGACCACTGAAAATGCATGAGTTAGGGTTTTCGCCACCTATTGGTGGGGAGGGGGCACTTTCTTATTCCTGTGGGTTTCAGAACTTTCTCCAGATTAAAGGTGAACCCCCAGAAAGGTCCCTGCCTTCAAGGGCAAGTGTTCACTTGCCCTGATTTGCTCCAGCAGCCCTTACTTGGCCCTTTCAGTTTGTGAGGGGACCGCTCTAGGTCTTGGCCACGGCCTATTGGCTCACAGTGGTGTGGGGGCTTCCATGGAGACCCTTCGTGTGTGTCTCTCTGAAGTGTACCCCATTCCCTCAGAAAATTGTCCTGTTTCCCCTTTGGTTTTTCCTAGTGCCAGATCCTTCTTTATGGCTTGAGATTTAGTGGATTGGTGTTCATCGGTCTGTTTTCTCATTCCAGATTTTCTTCCAGGCAGGAAAATATGAGTCACGCACTCAGTGGAAATTTCTAAGTCTGTGACACACTGTGGCAGGAGGGAGGCCTTATATGTGTGCATGTTTGGGGCGGGGTGGGGAGCTCCAAATCTTTTTACTGGGCCGTCCACTTATCCCATCCCTTCAGCTGCCCCTCTGATTCATTTATTCTGTATTAAACATTAATCAGAGTATAATTTACACACAGTAAAGTGTGCAGATCTTAAGTTTGATGAGTTTGACCACGTATGAGCCACAGTGCGATCAAGATAGAGAGCATTTCCATGTCTTTAGAATGATCCCTCATGCCCCTTCTCTGTCATTGGTCTCTATGTAGGCAACCGTTGTTCTAATTACTGCCATCATGGATTGGTTTTGCCTGTGAGTAGAATCAAGGAGTATGTACTCATTTGCATCTGACTTCGGTTACCAGTTCAGTGTCTTGTATATGTAATTCCTTTTTCATAATTAAGTAATATTCAGTTATATGAATACACAAGTCTGTTTATTCATCCTTCTGTTGATGGGTTTTTGGGGTCGCTTCTGGTTTTTTGGCTCTTATAATTATTCTTGTATGAGTCCTTTTGTGGGCATATATTTTCATGTCTTGAATAAAAATCTGAAATACAATTGCAAGGTCATAGGATTGATTTATGTTGCTTGGGCTGCTTCTTTAAAAATAAAATTGGGGATATTTGGGAAAACATGGGAATGTTGCCTACTCATCTGTCTTCCTTACTGCTCTGGTATATGCAAGACATGGTTTGGGATGACTGAGCCACTTTCTAGAATCCTCACTTTCTCTCTTCTTTCGCACATTTCTTAAAAACAAGGTGGCATTAAGATTGTGCCTTCTACTTCATCTTATTGCTGATATATTTCTTGATCAGTTTTAATTTTTTTTTATTTGTTATGTTTGTGGAAAGAATGATTCTGTGATCTGACTTCAAACTGCAAATTTTCCTTGACAGTCCCATTTATAGCAGAGCAAATTTGAAAATTATTCAACTAATTTAGAGTCCTTCTCCCTTGCCATGTTTTGTAGATAGATTTCTCAAAGCAGATATACATTTTAAAACCAAATTTGTCTTCATTCTGCCATCTTGCCTCAGAAGTCCAGCCACTCTGTTTTGAAGGCCAAATAGGGAAAATTTTTCGCCACACAACAAATGCAGTGCCATCATGTTGTGGCTGTTGGAGACCCCCTGTCCTTGAAAATCAAACACTTCATTGCCAAGAACGAGTCCTAGCGTAATTCTGAGGAAGACTCATCTTCTTTAGTGGGACGTTATAAAAATGCATGGATTGATAAGCGGTTATATTGTGAATATACTTGTCTTTAAAACAGTACCGCCTACCGGACAGGGGTCTGTTACATCAATTGAGTGACTTGATGCCTAACCTCGCCCTTATTTATCAGCTATTGTTGGCAAGTCATTATATCTTTTTGTGATCGAAGCCCCCAATCAGTAAAATGCCGCGTGCGTCTCTCAGAGAATTGCAAGGAGATGAACGTAAAGCTGTTTGTAAGACATTTCGAGATATTTTAGAAAAGCATGCATTGCGATTTGATAACATCATGGCGATGTTGTTATTTATCTGGCTCCAAGGAGGTGTCTTTTAGTTTCCAGATTGAAGGCCCAGAAGTCATTTTCCCTCAGTGAGGTTTTCCATGGAAATGCAGAAAACAGCATTTGGAAACCTGCATTTATTCAGTACATGCTCTTCCTGTTCTCTCTGTGCACCCATTACTTTGTATTTAGCCTAAATTTTTCCCCATGGACAACGATGACACTTTTCTAATGTCACTTACTTCTTTGTAGGGTGCTCACTCTTTGGCCAGTAGGAAACGATCTTAATTCTGTTCTAGGATGAAAAGGCACATCGGCAATGAGAGGCTGGGCTTTGTATTAAAAATGGCGTCTTGGCTCCCTCCGCCTTGTCTGGGGTTCTCTTGCATCTTGGCTTTCTCTGACTTCCTTGGAAATGTGTTCTACGGCTCAGTCCGGTTCCAGCAGTCGCAATGTATCATTGTGCAAACTTTGCTAGCTGCAAATACCCTCTTAAAAATGCATTTAACCGCAGATTTCAATCTGCAAATTATTAATGTTAAAACTATTTGAAGAAGGACACATTTCCAGATACCAAGCCAACATGAAGCTTTTACATAAATCAAATATGGCAGAACCAAATTAAAACGATTGACTTTTTCCCCGTCTCTAGGTCTGGGCCATGGCGATGGCCTAATTTCCCTCTGTGGTTAGCGTCATCACATCCTGTGCGATGTGTCACCCCTGTGCTGCCTTTGCCAACATTGCGTGGGGGCCCTTATCCCGACAGGCTTGTTGAACCTTCAGTGTTGGGTAAAGGGACACGCTTTTTTGACTTGCCTCTGGCAACGTGACTCTGTTTTTCAACGTCTTCTCTTTCTCTTCCTCTATGTTAATGTAATTTTATTTTTATTTTATTTATTTATTTTTAGAGAGAGGGGAAGGGAAGGATAAAGACAGGGAAAGAAATATCAACGTGTGGTTGCCTCTCATGCGCCCCCTACTGGGGACCCAGCCCTCAACACAGGAATGTGCCCTGACTGGGAATCGAAATGGCAACCCTTTGGTTTGCAGCCCACGCTCAATCCACTGAGCCACACCAGCCAGGGCTTCATGTAATTTTACAAGTTAAAATACATTCCTTTAAATTTGAACCTATGAGGCGAATGTGTGTGTGTGTGTGTGTGTGGTAGAGTGGGAGAGAGAAAAGGGTGTGGAACCTTACATTAATAACGTATGTTTTCTTGATGAAAAATTGGCCTAAAAGCCAGATAGAAAAGATATACCTTCAGGGTACCCCCTCAATCAGATATGAGAGGATCTGGATTAAGACTGGGCTTAGCCCTGGCTAAGCTGGTTAGCACATCATTGGTTACAGCCAAAGTTGGGGGTTCGATCCCAGGTCAGGGCATGTACAAAAATCAACCAAAGAATGCAAAATAAGTGGAACAACAAATCAGTGTTTTTCTCTCTCTCCCTCTTCTCTAAAATGAAAAGAAAAAAGACTGGACTTGAAGGTGACAGAGAGAAGCGGCTTTCAACTCTAGCCTGACTGGGCCTCTTACTCCGCAGGCCTGTGCCACATGGCATTAGCATCCAGAGAGACTGGCAGGAGCATACCCAGTGCTCAGGGATGCCCCTTGGCCACAGTACATGTATGCTAACCTCGCAAGTCGTCTGCACACTCACAGGAGAGTGTGTTGGGGAGGGTGTCCCCTGGGAGCAGGGAAGACAGAAACCCACAACAATACTGCATACTTTCATTCTCAGCTCTCCATGGCAAGTCCTTACCCTCTCTGTGGCTGAAATCCTCAGTCATCAAAATGCTGGAATATATTTTATCTATGTTGTCTCAGGGTGGAAGGGAAAGTGCTGGAGAGGAGACAAGGAAGGAAGCTGACATCCGTTGTGCTTACGTGCGGTTTCTCTTTTAATCCAATGAGGCGGTGTGTGTTTGTCAGTTTACTAATGCCATATTGCCGCTCATAAGGTAAAGCTCTAAGAGGTCAGGTAACTTGTCAAAGGCCAAGCAGCAGGTAGGTGGTGGCTGGAGTCAGGCCCAGGTGTTTGCATCCAGGGTCTGTGTTCGGATTAACATGCACTAAACCTTTCGCTCCCATCCACCTGCCCCCAAGTACTGATATCTGAGGTAGCAGGCCTGTCTGTGTTAAGAATCACCCTAGCTTACCCTCTCCTACCCGCCCATAGCCCAGGGAATTAAATTCATTTTAGGCTAATGGTTTGGTGAGTTTGGGGTCCATGATATTGCCTTCTATTTTGATTTTTGCTTTTGAAAGACTTCAAGGATGATTGCAGTTTCGACATTTTGCGAATGCCAACTCAACAGACCGAAGGAGAACATAGCTTCATCTGTGCATTTATTAAAGTGCCATTATAAATACGTAATTCAACACATCTGTACACATATGTGTGAGGCATTGTACCCAGCCTTACTCGTTCTCCAAAAAAAAAAAAAACCCACTAAAATGAGAGATAGTGAACATTAATATTTCATTAGAAAACATGATAATTTCCTTTTATTTTTATGAAACATGTTAAACTCATGGAGCCTGAAGTAGAAAAGATTCACTGTTGACAGACAAATACCCAGTTCAGCTTTTAAAGGACACCCGTTTGAACCTCGGCTAGAGTTAAAACTCCTTTGCTTGGAGTTTTGCCATATTGTTTAAATTAGCCCCATCGCCTAGAGGGGGCTTTTGCAGGAAACCAATGTAATTTTCATCCCTTAGACACTGGTATTTTCATGAGCTGAAGTTAAGTGTCTCAAGGGATAATGGAATATCACTAAAACATTTCCTGAGCTCTCTTGAGCTATACATCGGTATGCCCAAGTCTCCTCTCAAAAGAACAGGGCTTTTGTTTCATTTTGGGAGGAAATGGTGTTGCCCGCAAATGCCGTCTTTTTAATGGAGATTTTAAAAAACTGTATTCAGAAAAATGTAGTGTGAGCAACTTATTCAGTCACAATATTCCATACTTAGTTTGAAGAAATCATAGGGATTTGATTATTTTTTATTTGCCTTTTAATACCTATGTAATAAAGCAACACATTCAAAATATTTGGTTAACCCAAGGTTTTTCTGATAAATTATGAAATAAGGCTTCGCCGGCATTTTGAGATAGGGAAATAAAAACACTTTAACTACACTTGTTTTTACTAGAAATTCCCAAAGACGTCTAAGTTATTTTTATAAAATTAAAATTCACATGTGGTGTTTGTCCCAACCTTTTCACCACCGATACCTACGAAGCAATAAAAAGCAGTCAGGAACGGTGGTACCTTATTGGATATTAATGGGACTTGACAGACATTTATTTTATGTTCCCAGCTTTGGCAGCTGGGTGAATGGGTTTTCTGTTAGTGAAGAGAAGAAACCAGGGTGTGTGAGAAAATCGTGAACTGTGTGAGTCTTGTTAAAATTGGCTCGTGGGGCACTCGCTAGTCATCCAAGGAACACGGGCAGACGCCTCCGGGGAGGTTTAGCAGGACCCAGTCTGCAGACCTCAGTATAGCTCTGGGGACATTTTGCAGTTGCCCTGTTTTGACTATGACATCATAGGGAACGCTTGATTAGGTAGGTTAATTGCGAGGCACATCCTATGTATTGATTACTCTGTGATTCTGTGCAACAGAAATATCCTTGCAAATTTCCCTTACGTGATGCCACAGATTATGGTGACAGTCTAAAGAACGACGTATGACATGGCTGTTTTCTCTGTCACGTTCCTGAGTGGAGCTCCCCTCTGTGACTGTGGCCCCGTGATTACATTACGTGCACCTTATGTTGATGGGTGATCTTCTGGTCATTTCAGTGACTCTGCCCTGGCTGTTGTCAGGGGCAACTCGATTTGCTATCTCTTAGCTCCTGTGGGCTCAGGCAAAGAGCCTTGGTTCCAGGGTCAGAGGTCATCTGGGTTAACCACTTGCTGATGCACTCCTTAACTCTATGCTCCTCCTCTCTCCCATCTCTATGGCCTCTCTCTGCATCGCTCTGTTTAAAAGACTTTGAGTACTTAAGTGTTTGTTAGATCCTTCCTTCCTAGAAAAAGAACTGTTCTGGTTCTGTCCCTCTGAGGCAGTCCTCTTCAGTTGGTTATAATTGGCATTTATAGTTTCTCCTGTCGTTTGTGAACCTACCCCCCCCCCCGCATACCCCAACTAGTCTCCTGATCAAATGAGAACAAATCTTCCTGCTCTAACCTAACGGCTTCTTCAAACTGCTTCTGTACTTTGCTCTCGTGCTACTTTAATCTTCATTGTCCAATTTATTGAAAGCACATTTTAAACCTACTCCCAGTTTCCACTTCCTACTCACCCTGTCCTGCAGTCCTTGTAATAGAGCTACTCTTCTCCAGCGGCAGCCAACAACATGCGTGCTGCCAGAGCAAGCAGTAATTGGTGAATGTCGTTCTCCTTCCCTTTTCTGAAGACAGTGATGCTACTCACTGGTGAGTCCTTTCCAAAGCCCCATCTCTCTGCCTGATTTTCACACCATGGCTTTATCCTGACTCCTGGAAGGAGCAGGGCTTTGCGATTCAGACAGTCTTGGTGAGAATCTCAGGTGTGGTGTGATTCTTACATAGGGGCACCTTCATCTAACCACTGGGCGTCCAGATCGGGGGAGGCACGGGAGGAGAATTGGAGAGGAAGACCTTTGGATGTCACACAGCCCAGAGCAGTGCTTTTGAACTTGGCCTTGGGGCGGGACAATTCTTCCTTGTGAGGAACTCTCCCAGGCATCCCAGGATGTTGGCATTGCTGACCTCCAGGCACAAATTGCTGGTTGCAATCCCCCCATTGTGCCAACCAAAAAATGCCCCCCACCTTCTCAGATGCCCTTCACAGAGGCAGCACTGCCCTGGGTTTCACAGGAAATGGTTCACTTTTCCTGTGAGAGTCCTTCGCATCTCGTACCAGCCCTTCCCCATTTCTTTCTTTTGCGAGACCCGTGTGGTGTGTAAGTACCAGCATCGTTTCTTCATTTCTATTAGCCCTGCCACAAAACGTGCACTTCCCATATCATCCCATTTAAGTGTCTCCAAACTTATTTTCTTCTTCACTTCCAAGCTTGTTTCTTCATTGGTGCTTGAGAAGCTGCTACTCATCTGTGGATTCCACCAAGACCTAAACTCTGTGACCCCTAGATAGGAACTGCTTCCCTATGAACTTCCTACCACCTGCAGAGCCGTTATCACATTGACATTGCAGTCTGTTTTTTATGTTTGTCTCTCTCAGTAGCTCAAAGACAGAAACTCTTTCTTGTTCAGACAATTATAGTGCCCGGCGCATAGTAGGTCTTCAATAAATAATTTGCTCTTCTGCAAACTGATGGTTGCCAGAGGGGAGGGGGTTGGGGGCACGGGTCTGAAAGGTGAAGGGGAATAAGAGATAGAAAAATATACTTTCTGTTATGTGAATAAATCCAAAAAGAAGGCAACTGTGGTGCGATTCAAAAGAATTTTAGGTAGAAAGAAAATAGAAAGAACATAATGGTAACCGGTCATAAATAGTGCAGAGTGAGGTGGGTAATGTTGAAGTCCGGAAGTGCAGGGGGAGATTTCACTGCTCTTCTCCTGACCGTGACAGTGAGTCATTGAAGAGTCAGCAGACTCTGAGCTTCGGTTGGAGTGGTGTCCGTCCAGCAGGCGCTTGGGGGTTTGGTTCCTGGTCAGGGCATGTGTCTTTTCCTCTCTCTATAAACTCCATACAAATATTTTTAAAAAATTAAAAAAGTCTCTTCTGCAAGTGTAGTTTTTTATTCAAGTCAATTTCAAAAACCCCAGAGCAAGCCCTGACCAGTGTGGCTCAGTTGGTTGGGAGTCATCCTGCAAAGCAAAAAGTCACCGACTGGGGCTCGGGTTCCCCATCAGGGCACATGCCTGGGTTGTAGGCCAGGTCCCTGGTTGGGCCGCATGTGAGAGGCAGCCCATCACTGTTTCTCTCCTTTTTCTCCCTACCTTCCCCTCTCTCTAAATAAATAAATAAAATCTAAAAAAACAAAAACAAAAACAAAACCAAACCCAGAACAAGGAAAAGCATTTAAAGTTGAAATCAGAAGCATGAGGCATCGTGGTTATTCAGAAAGATTTCAAAAGATCAGCTAGAGCTGGAGAGAAGGAAGAGCTGGGACCCGCAAGATGGAAGAGAACTGGAGGAGCGGAGCAGTGGAGGTGAGCTGTGTCTCTCTGAGGCAGAGATTTAAATGGATTTTGACCATTGCCATTTTCATCATCTCTGAACCCCTTTTCTTGATTGAGGATATTTTAAAAATAAACCTTCATTTGGAAGGGTAGCTTTTCCTAGTTGCCAGATTATATTCTCAAAATTCGATTCCATTTACTCGTATAAGCGTGTCTTCAATTCTCCATACATTTACACTATTCAAGCTCGTAAAAGTTGGCACAGCCAGTTTGTATAGAAGGCTTTTTTCCCTCAGCCTGTAGAAAAACATTTGGGGGTGTGCAATGGGCATAAGCCCATCTGCTGGTATTTTTCTGGCGTTCAATCTTCGCTTTATTGGTGCTATTTAAGCTTTTATGTGGTTCAAGAGACAGGATACTGATTTGCTTTCCTAGTAGTGTTCTAATTTTGTTCATAAAAACTGTTTTGTAGCTAATAAACCAAATTATTGGCCAAGGATCTTTTGTAGTTTTTTTTTTATTCTGTACTCAAGAAGCTGGAAAAGAGAGCTTTGCCTTAGGTTATTATAGTTAACTATTAATACACCCTCTTGTTTGGAGATGAAAATTTGGTTAATGCTTAAGACCAGATGAACTCTTTTTTCCTTAATGATTTTTCTTTGCTGATTTTATTTAGTAATTTTAACTGCCTAAGAGTATTACTTGTGTCTTTGTAGAAGAAAATAAAACTGGAGTACTCAGGACTAAATTACCCATCATTGGTTCCTGTATTCAAATTAAATGATGTAATTTTTAGCACATCATAAATGTGTAGGACAGTCCTAAGGAGCTTAAGCAAACCCATGCAAGCCCTGAGTTTGCAACAGGTAAATTTGCTGTCTTTTGCTCTGGGGTATGCTTCCCCTAGGTATAGGCCAAGATGAGAGGGAAGGGTACTGATGGGTAGATGGACTGCTTAATTGAATAAACATTTATAAAATGCCTACTCTGTTCCAGGAAATGAGGGTTTAGAAATGAGTAAATAGACATGAAAAAAAAATAGCTGTCATTAAAATCTCAAAAGCCATGAAATAGAAGAGTAGGAGTCATTTCAGAAGGACAACTCTGAAGGTGGTCAGGTGATAGGGTTGGTTGGCTCTCTTGGTAAGGGGCCATTGCCGTGCTGATAAGAGCAGTTATTTAAACCTATATGAAGCACACAGCGTTCATTCATTCTGTTGCCACAAACTGTATTTCCAGTCTTGTTGTGGGATAGAGAGGTAAAATCTTAATGGACAAATATACATCATTCACAACTATAAGGAAAACCATTCAAAGTATCCTGCTAGTTTTTGTTGGGGGCTAAGTCCTAGCATCTTTTTGAGTAGATGTGTGAGGGAGGAGCTATCTGTTTAATGATATATTTGGTCTTTGAATGTCTTGGTCCCACAAGGGCACACAATGTCAAAGCATAAACCTGACGCATCCAGTCCCACCATCTTCCTTGTGTTTTTCTTGGGTTTTATTTGGGTTATTATGGATTAAGTAATGGTACGTATGCTCTGTGATTTTTTGTGGTTAAATCTCTAAGACATAGATATGACTGAGAATGGTTTCCACTGGGAGTTTTCTGGGCCACTCCGTCACATCACAATCCTCCTTGTGACTACACCTCATATTGACATCTCCGTCACTGGTGGGTCCACGGTCACCCGCTCACACTGCTGCGAATGATTCAGTTGAGGGATTGAAGAAATGGCGTCATCACTGATATCCGATTTTATAACAAGTTTGAAATTGTTGTTAATCGTTAATACTTTCTTTTATAAAATGTTTTAGGTGTCAGGACTCAAGAAGGAACAGTCCACTCTTGTATAAGAGGAACCAGTATTTTATTGGAAAAATAACCCACTGATGATACAATCTCAGCACCTTTTCTTGTGGTTTTTTCTAGACACGTTCAGGTGAACACAGTTTGCGTCAGCTATAGCGTGGTTCTGATACATTTCACAATTATTGGCACAGCAGTACCGTATTAGTTCTCTTTTGCTGCTGTACAAGTGACTATAGACTTAGTGGTGTAAAACAACACTTAGGATCTTACAGTTCTGGAGGTCAGAAGTCCAAATATCAAGGTGTCAGCAGGGCTGTGTTCTTTCTAGAGGCTCTAGCATCCAATCCCTGGCCCTTTCCGGATTTTGGATGCCACTTGCGTTGCTCTGACTTCTTCCCTTGTCATGTCTCCTTGACGCTGACGTCTTGCCTCTCTCTTGTAAGAGCTCCCTGGTTACCTTGGGCCAACTTGAATAATCCAGGACTCCCCATGTCTATCTGCACTCGTAATCACATCTGCCAAGTCCCCTCTGCCATGTAAGGTTCTGGGGATTAGGATGTGGACATGTTTTGGGGGCATTTTTTGTCTACCACAGGCATCCAAAGTAAAAGTGTCTGAATTGTTAAGAATTATTTAACGTTTTAAATGCTGATGAATGTCAAAGAGAATTCATAATCAAATATTGAACATTTAAAAAGAGGGGGTGGGGGAGTATTTTAAGAATCACCTAAGTTTTAGAGGGGTATTTTAAAAATAATATGGGCCTCTAAGAAGATTGTTACGCGATCCACCTGGGGCTTAAACATTGCGTTCCCTTTCCCTCCCCTTGGTTGAGAATCGCTGCCTCCAGTGAGAGATACGACCGACTGGAGCGTCCTGTGCAGATGAACCATGTGCAAACCAAAAAAGCGTTCAGAACCAGCAAGTTCAATCTCTGTCATACATCAGAAGATTGAGTCATTAGCTGTATTTACATAACTAATACCTAATGCATTCCAAATGCTAATAATTTCTGACTTTAATGGCATAATTTACCACCGCCAGTGCTGTTATTTATGATTTTTGTAAAACTTCTTGATAAGTAGACAGTTCTGGGAAACGTCATGATTCGCCTCAATTATCCAGGGTTTGGCCGTTATTTGATAGACCCGCTTGCCATTTCTGTTTTCTTCATCTAAAAGGAGCCAGCTTTTTCAACCTTGTTGGAAACAATGGGGGCATTCTAACAGCCCCCGAAGGCAGCCATATTCTCTGGCCCAAATTATGTATTTAGTTCCGTCTTATTGAATGTATGCAGGAACTTAATTTTTAAGAAGTGTCCTAATAGCATTGCCAAACCATGACTTTTGTAAGGAAAATGAAAGCAAAGGCACTATATTTAGAGTAGGAATTCTTAGATTAGAACCTTAACTTTTGGAATATCAGTATCAGTTCTGAAATTGTTTTTATTCCCCATTAAGAGCCACAGTCTATTTCTGGAAGCAGCCAGAAGTCTTGGCCGTCTATGGAAGGGACAATGTGTTGTATATTGCATTAGAAGGAAGAAAGTCTACCTTAATAAGCGTACCTCATTAGACTTTACACAAAGATCCCGCAAGTGTGTGTTGGACAGTAACAGGATTTTAAAGGTAGGAGTGGTCATTGCTGAGCTCGTGAAATATCTTTCCCATAGTAATTGGCCACTGGCTGAGAGAAGCTGTAGTGCCTTTGACTTACTCGTAACTTTCTGTTGCCAATGCAAATATTTCAGTTTCTTTGCTGTCCAAGAAATGTACATTTTTATCTTATTACTTCATATAGTTACTGAATCCTAAAAAAATAAAGAGTCATTTTAACATCTTTTCCCAGGAGACCCCTTTTTTTCCCAGGGATCTGCGTGTTGACTTGGTTGTATTGCAAACCATCAATTTCTGACTGTTGAAACGACCTTGCAGTAACACACTGAATGCGGTGCCCTCATGCCAAAGACGCAACTCAAGAAATCATGAGGAGCGTTGGGGAGCCAGATTCTACTTTGCAGTTATTCATAGGAATGTCTTGAGTGTGGAGACGTCTCCTCATTGCTTGAAGTTCTCAGAAAATGATGCGATCTCTGTTTACATTGATAGGTCATGAGGAGGAGCATGTCTGGCATATGAAAAATAAGAATGATCTCAACCCTCTGATGCCAGAACACAGTGATTTAAAGAACCCCAGTCTTGGGGTTTCTCTTTTACATTGCAACGCTGATGTCTTCTTTTTATAGATTTTAAAAGATAAACTATGCAGCTTCACTGAGGGTCAAGGACTGCGTCTGTCTTGTTTTCTGTTGTAACCCAAGGTCTAGCACATGGTAGGGACTCCCTAAATATCTGTTGATTGACTAAATGAATAATTTTAGTGACCCCTGCTCTAGTTATGTCACCTGATTTTTAATTACATGTTGGAAATCATGCAGTCATAGCTTTAGTCTTTAACATTTAGGAGTTCCAATTTCCTCCTCTGTATGATTA
This sequence comes from Micronycteris hirsuta, assembly GCA_004026765.1. Lineage (NCBI taxonomy): Eukaryota > Metazoa > Chordata > Mammalia > Chiroptera > Phyllostomidae > Micronycteris > Micronycteris hirsuta. The sequence goes on along the minus strand of PVJI01011015.1, from coordinate 12,108 downwards.
ATTATGTATCATATCGTATTATATCAGGTTGTTTAAAGATTAGTGATAAACACACAATACATGGTAGATACTTATTAAATAGTAGGAAATTTTACTATACATGGAATAATTACAATTTTAATTATTTCATGTTTATATTGTTTGGTGGATGAATTATATCTTTCAGTAAATCTTTCCATGCATCCAGGTATTTGAATTAACCACATCCAATTTATAAATTGCTTTACTATTTATGAATTGTTTGTGTGAAAGAGGAAATAAGTGCTTGCTATTGAAAATGTTAGGCCATGCATGAGACACAAATATGTGATAGCATCTCTTCTGTTTTATTTTTGTGGAAAATGAAGCTTTTTAAAAATATAGATTTATATGGCAGCTGAGAAAAACTGTATTGCGCAAAGCAAACAACTGCTTTGGACACATTTAAAAATCAAACAAAACAAGTACATCAAAACAAATAAGTACATTAGCACGGCACGTGGTGTAATACCAGGTACGTAGGAGATGCTTTTTGTTTTCTGTTGAACTGAGTAGAAAAATGACTCCCTCATGAACGAAAATCGTGTACTGACGGTCTTGCCGGGATAGAGTTTGGTAAGTACAGTCCCCCCCATATCAATGGGGGATGCATTCCAAGGCCTCCTTGTGGATGTCCGAAACCATGTATTGTACTGAACCCAGAATATACTATGTTTTTTCCTATACATACATATCTATGAAATAGTTAATGTGTAAATCAGCCAAGTCCACAGATAGAAGACTCATTCTTACCATAGATCTTAGCAATCTCAGCATATAATTTTTTTTTCCTTATCAATTTAAGAACTCTAACCTTCTCACTTAATGGAAGCACTTTAGGGATTCTCTTTGGCATGTCTGAACTGCTGGCATCAGTACCCTTAATGCTGGGTCCATTATTAAGTGAAATAAGGGTGACTTGAACACAGGCACTGCGACACCCCCACAGCCGACCCGGTCACCGAGGGACTGACAAGTGGGTAGGTGGTGTGTACAGGGTGGACATGACTGGGTGATTCACGTCCCCAGGAGGGACAGAGTGAGATGATGTAAGATTTCATTACACTACCCAGAATGACATGCAATTGAAACTTCTGAATTGTTTATTCCTGGAATTTTCCATTTGATATTTTCGGATGATGGTGGACCATGGATAACTGAAACCATGGGAGGTGAACTGCGGATAAGCGAGGGGCCGTGGTGGCTACTATAGTCAGAATGACTCATGCTAGTGACGAGTGCTGAAACAGAAAAAAAGTCACTTGGCTGACATACTATCTCTTGCGTGTTAAGAAAAATAAGTGTTCTGGAAAAATAACAGCCCAAGTGACTGGATATTTTTCTTCTCTCCTTGCTTGAGATCTCTAACAACTGCAGGCTGTTCCGATGGCTCTCAGTGCTCAGAAGTTCTAGTTTGGTCATTTACCCTTTTATTCAGCAAATATTGCTTCCACAATGTGCTAGGCATTCATTTGGCACTGGCATGATCAAAAACCAAAACCAGATGCAATGCAGTCCTGTCCCTCTTTGGCAAACAGTCTTGTGGAATGACAGAAATTGATTAAATAGTCAGATGAAACAGTTGAAGATGTGAAATACAGCTTAGAGAGTGTGACATATCACATAGTTGGGGGAGTCAGGCAAGGCTTCCCCACTGTAGTGAAGGGAAAAAGAAATGCCATGGGGGGGCTGGATATGAGTTAACCAGAGAAAAGAGTAGAGGGAAGGACACTCTCGCAGGGGTGTCCAACCTTTTGGCATTTCTGGACCACACTGGGAGAAGCAGTGTTGTCTGGGCCACACATTAAATATACAAAAACTAATGAAAACTGATGAACAAAGAAAAGGTTTTAAGTAAATTTACGATTTTGTGTTGGGCCGTCTTCATAGCCATCCTGGGCTGCAGGTTAGACACCCCTGCTCTAGGGTTAGGATAAAAGAAAGGTGCTATGGAGTAAGAGTAGGCAATGTAAGAAAAACAAAAAGGGAGAAAGACAGTTATGAATTGCTGGAGGAAAAGGTAGGAGCAAGACCATGCAGGTAGGTGCATCACAGTCCTTATTAGAAGCTTCAACTTCATCCTAAGAGTAATAGGACTCCATTGGAAAGGTTTAATTGTTAGATAATATAATCAGATTTATGTCTCAGAAAGCCCCTTTGGCTCCCTCTGCAGAATGGATTAGAAAGGAGTTCACAGCCGATGCTGGAAACTCTATCAATACATGTTTAGGTCATCTAAGGGATAAAAATGGTAGAACTCGGATTGAGGTTGTGGTTGAGGAGATAGGCCAACATGGAAAGAGTCAAGAGCTATTTGGTGGATAACATAGTTAGGGTTTGGTGATGATTTAGGTAACGAAGGAGGGAGGCTGGAGGGAGTGAGCAAAGTCATAAGTTTTTGTTTTGTACAAAGAGATGGGAGACAGTGGAAGACACCCTGATTGGCGGGGAGAGATAAACCCATAAGTTTTTCTTGTGTTTATTGAACTGTATGTCCTTTAGAGACGTTGTAGTAGAAATCTAGAGACCAGAGGTGTATATTTGTGAGTCATCATTGCGTAGGCTTTAACTGAAGTTACTGGCATGGATGGGACCAGCTAGAGAAAGTGTAGGTAAGATGGCCTAGAAATGAACTTTTAGGAGCTGCGGAGTCTTTGTGGGCCAGATGTGGAAGAATGAATGAATATGCAACAGAGAGATCTAGAATCAATGATAGAAGAGGAGGGGGAAAATCAGGACAGTGTTATGTCTAGGTCACCAGGGAAAGCAAGTGTTTCAGGAAAGAGGGAGTAGTGCCAAGTGCTGTTGAGAGATCTTGCAAGATGTGGACTGAAAAGCGCTTGATTGAGTGCGAAGAAGGTCTCCTGTGACTTCACCCAGAGTTGTTATTTTAGTGGAGTGTTGGAGAATGAAGCCCGACTTGACTAAAGTGGAGGCTTCAGAGGGAGGGAGGAAGTGGTGAGCGCAGACAAATATTTTGATAAGTTTGTCTGTAGTGAGAACGAGAAAGAGATGCTTGCAGTGGGGCAGAATAAGGAGAACAGGGAGGTGGTTCTTTTATTTTTGTTTAAACTGGAGAAATGTGAGGGGTTTAAAAGCTAATGGGAAAGAGTAGAGAGGTTGAATCATCTAAATAACGTTTGGAATTCGTTTTTACTTTTTTCAGTTCCAGAATCTGATTGCTTATTTGCACTAACCTATAAGAAGAAGAATGTCAGAATTCTCTGTGAACTTCTTGGGCCTCCTCAAATTTACCTTTATTCAGAAAAGATTGTCCTTGTTGTTAAATGGCTCCATGAAACTTACCAGAACCAAGAAAACCAAAAGGAAATAATTCTGGGGTGTAAAAATGGCAAGATAAGAAAGAAAAGGGAAGATAAATTCTTCTAAACTTACTTTAATCTTCTAAGCACCTTCAAACGCATACATTTTTGACATTTTTATACCTATAAAATAGTCTCTTACAAAAACACTCACCATAGTAACTTAAGTCTATAGAAGCAAAGATGAATCTGTGGAATTCAGGCACATCTGGTCATTTAAACCAAAAGATCCATTATGTTTTTCAATAGCCATTTTTTTAAGTCAGTTTTACCTTTCAAAAGGATATCTTTTGGGGGGAAAAAGAGTTGAAAAGCAAATTTCTAAAGTCACGTGCTCTTCCAACATTTAAAGAATGAGACAGAAAAAGGATTAGGTAGTTCTGAATAGTTGGTACCTGTTTAGAAAAAGAAGGAAGTAGAATTAAGTAGAATTCTGGTTGTTTTAAGGTTTTCTTATGCCTCAGACACTGCTTTTTATGCCATATTTTTTTTCATTTATGTTAAAACCTTCTTCTCCTCTCCTGTAACTCCCACTAACTAGTTGTATAAACTTGGGTAAGTCCACACCACTGTTTTATCATTTATATAACAAGGGGCCAGAAGAGATGACGCATCCGAGTTTCCTTCCCGATTCATGGTTCCAGGACTCAGCAAGCTAGTCTTTGTTCCTACACCGTCACTGAATGGCCCTCACAATGACTCCTCTTGGACCCGTTAGTTATCTGTTGACAAAAATAAGTTCTTTGTCTTTATTTCTGAAACTGTCCCTCCTCCAGCCCTAGGTGTGTGAATTGGTACAGAAGGAGAGAGAATTTTTACCCATTTCTCCCCACACCTCCTAAATCAGCTGGGTCATAAATTGCTGGCAAGTCAGTGTGTTTTTTATGTTTATTTGAAAATGAAGAGAAATGGCTACAGAGTGCACGCCGCATACTCTGTGCTTTCAGAGTCAATTTTTAGTAATCAAAGTATGAGAGTGGACAGGGAGGATCACAAAACTAGCGCCAACAAACCCGTGTTTGGTAGAAGGTCTGCTCACCGAAGTGTTGGCTGCTTTGCACTTTGTAAGCTCAGTTGTCATGCTTCTGTGTTTCTTGAGTTGTCTGTTCGACGGCCTTCTGCAATACTCCTCACCTAAATTCAGATATCTAGACCTTTTTCTTCTAAATATATTGAGGGCATCACTGAGTACTTAGAGAAAAAGAAAGCCTCATTTACTGCCAACTTGCACCTCCTGCAAGGACTCAGGAGTGACCATGGACCCCTGCAACCTGAAGCCCTATGAAATTCCGTTGTACTGTGGCTTGTTAAAAGCACTTTCATAACTTTCAATTCAAAACCTTCATGTGCTTGAAGACAGGTTCTTTTAGCACCAAATGGAGCTCCTGCCCCAACTTCAACTCATTAGATCATTATTGATTTGTTATTCTCACAGGTCTTAGAATGTGTTGGCGAGACCACGGATGCCTGCTCTTAGGAAGAATGTGTGTCGTGTTGGAGTAATGTCTGTTGACCTAGTGCTTTGTATTTCAACTCTAGTCTTTCTCTGTTGACTTGTTATGGTGGTTGGTTAGACAGTGGGTGAGACTAGCATTTGGAAGGAGTAGTACAGTGGACAGATTCTACTGGAACCTGTTCCAAATTATTCCAATTGAGTCTTCAGTGGGGAAAAATGATCTTGATGGTAGATCTTCATTAAATTTATAATAGACTTTTGTTTTTGTTTCACTGACCTAGCCATAGACTGAGAGGATGAGAAAAGTTTGTGAAATATAATCATGGTTCTCTTATTTTAAAGACATTAAAATGTTTTTCACAGTTATAGTAGGATTTGTAATATTTTGTAGTATATTTCCAATGTATTTTTAATTAGTAATTCAGTTCCCCAAATATGCTTATGAAGTAGACAATGGATAGTTTTGGCCTCCCTCATTGCACAGCTATCAACTGGAGGGGCTGAAGTTCAAGTATCTTACCTCTGGAAACAGGAACCATTTCATTGTTACCTGATTACACTTAGGCAGAAAGGCCAGTTATTTGCCTGTGTGAAATAAAAGTAATTGATGATCAAAATTTGATTGACACTTCCTAACTTTAATGAGTATTGTTGAGTTTTTGTCACAGCTCATTATTAATAAAGAACAAAAAGGAGCATGTATATTTCACCTCCCTCAAAAATATCTTTAAGGAAACCTCCTATTTTTGTGAAAAAAAATTTTAACCATTTTTTGTGCGTGTGAATTTATTCTGAGAAAGCAGGATTTTGCTGTAACATATGTGTCTCTCTCTCTTTCTTTCCTGTCTCAATCTCTGTCTCTCTCTCTGTGTTTTCTGATTCAGTCCCCCCCCCCTACACACACACTCCTGTCTCAGTCTCTGTCCCTCTAGCACATCTGTCCAGCCCTCATCGGTGGAGTACAAGGTACTCCTGAAGACGGGGTGGGCAGCTCAGCACGTGGGCTCCGCATTCTCCCTGAAATGTTCCAGTGTCTGGAGCCAATACTTGAGTTGATCCCGGTGCTGGCAAAACATGTGCTCTAATCATTACCATTTGGTGCCACACTCACGTTTGTGGCATGGCTCCTGGAAAAGGAAAATCTAAAAAAAAAAATTTTTTTAAGTGGGGGCTAACAAAAGAGAATCCTGTTGTCTTTATTCCTGGGGAAAACACTTGCCATTGCAGAAGAGTTGCTCCAGCGGAAGAAGTGAACAGCTGACTCCGGAGTGAATCTGAGTGTACGCGAACTTGGCATAGTGCTAATAATAACAAGGAATTTTATGGAGAGCTTGCCACCTACGAATGATCACTGTTCTAAGTGCTTTTCATTGATGAACTCATTTAAATGTACAGTAGTGCTATCACGTAGTTCTGTTCTTTGGTAGATGGGCAAACTGGCGCTAAGAGGTTAAACGCTCTATCGGCTAAAAAGAGAAAGAAACGGGGTTTGAACAGGGTCCAACTCCAGAGCCCACATTCCTAAACCAGTGGGCTTCACTGCCCCTGGTACCTTGGGGTGCTTTTCCCAGACTTACATCATACGTGTTTTTGGAGGTCTCACGGCAGTTTCATTCGGCAATAGTTACCGAGTGTCTCTTACGTGCGTTTTTTGCTTCCAGCTCCATTTACCTTTACAAACTGTCTTGCTTCTTCCAAAGAGTTTTTTTATTTTTTAGAGCTTGAAAATTAAGTGTAATCCACTGTAAAGATTTGTACTGGTGTAATGTGATGAGGTCTATGTAGAATGCCCACCCTGTTTGGGGTCTGGTTAACTTTATTTGATGTGGCTTCATGTAGGCGACGTGGTGCGAGGGTCGAATTAGTCTTGCGATAGGAGGCCCCCCGCTCTCATTTCCTGTCCTGTAAATTTGGAAAACATTTCTCCAGTGAGACAGACTTTTCCCCTCACTGATTGAAAAAAAAAATTGTGCACTTGACTTTGAACTAACTGTAACTTCACTAGAATTTAAGGTTACCATAGTAATTAGTAGAGGGATGAATGTTGAAGCTTTGAGCTACTTGCATGTTGAAGATTGTAAAATAAGTAAAGCAGATTTTCTATTAATGTCCTTATCCCAGCTAAGAATGTTCACAAACTTAACTATGATCATCTTTAACATTTCAGCGTGATTATTTCTCGAGAACATTGCAGGGCCTTGCAAAATAAACTTACGTTTTCGTAATGAGTCAATACTCAGACTTCTTAATCCTGCCACTCCTCTGCCCAAGATTTGCATGTAATGTTTTGGCTCTCTTTCGCTGTTATACATTCTACATAGTTCACAAACAAGAAGAGTGATTGCTTCCAAGAACGTGAAGAGTAAATCTGGTTAAGGAAAGCAAATTAGCACATTAACACGTACACTCATGTACAAACAGGCACAAACACATCTGTACACATGCACACAGCTCATGTGCATTTACACACACACACACAAATTAACACACATGCTTGTGCACACTCATACATGCACACACTAAGCTACAAATAAAAATATACATGTGCACACACGTACACACTGTTGAATGCACACACATGCACATAGATACTCACATGCACACGTGCTCACACACTCATGTATTTGAAAATAAGCCTAGTTTAGGCCAAAGACTGTTCTTGGATAATTTTTTTTTTTTTGATGTTGGGATTCATGAACTCCTTTAAAATAAGCTTTCCAGCATTATAATTTCTGAGACTGAGCCTTGCATTCCTATCTTTAGTATCACTTCCTTCATGTTTATGAATTTTATATCTCTACATTGGATTATTTCTGCAAAATCTTTTTTATGATAAGAAGACTCTTTTTCCCCTTGTAGTCTGAAAGATAAGAGATACATTAAGTGGTATATAACTTTACTGGTTTTCGAAAAAGTAAGTATCTTGGAAACACTATTATGTCCAGAAAAACAAGTGACAGAAATCTTCTTTAGAAACATTTAAGTCATGGAACTTTCTGATCTAATTCTTGGATGTACATAGACAATTTTGGTTTGTGTTGAAGTTTCCAAGTAATTATAAGAACAACTAATTGAAAAACCACTTAAAACCCAGCAAAATATCTCCAAATTGCCTTCGTTATTGCTTATGTAGGGACTACTTATTAAATTTTTGAGTGGGGATGTGATTCGTCCCCCAAGATTTTTTTTGAGGGAGTAAATCTACAGCTGCATTTCATATTACACTTCAACCTTTGCAACTCGATAAACCGCGCAAAATAAGGGAGCCTTCACAGCACATTCTACTTTCTCTACTCAGGCATCTAAATGACACAAGAAGTTAACTGTTCCATTTTTCTGGGAAGATCCGAATTTCTCCCTTTGAATGTTAATGATGTGATGGCATCCAACATGGATCTTTGGGCAACTCTTGTAAGAGTCCAAAGTATTCAGAAGGGAAATAGCACGAGGCAGTACGTCATGGATTTGCTCTTTGGAATGGATAGCTATTAATTTATACCAGATCACTTCGTCAAGGTTACTTGACCCACCCTCATCTGTGATCCAGAGCCAGAGGATTCAAATGGGTAATTACCTTTTGTCAAATTATATTTTGACCTACCTTACGATAGCGTTTGGTATAGAATTTTTCTCCCAAAGGACATATAAGCACTTTATTAACATCTCTTTCATTCCTAACATATGTCTAAGATTAAAACAGAGGCCAAGTCTTTTCCTTCACCATAGTAAAAACCCCATTTTACAGACAGGGCTGGAGACTCAGGCCATTTTCTGGAAACAGCCGTTGGCAGTTTTCCCCAAGAATTTTAATTTTGAAATACTCTCTCTTAATAATCTTAAAGATTATCAGTTAGAATCTTTGAGATACGATTAACAAAATATGTTCTCTTGTTCTGTTAACAATTACATATCATTAGATATACATATATCCATACACACATGTGATAATATGTAAATATATACTAGGCATTTCTAGACTTATATATAAAATAGTATCAGGCATTCTCGAAACACCAGCTATGCATCTTGTATTCAGTTTGGTGTGAAGACAGGAAGATTACATTGATAAAAAGGTGATCTTGGCTCTTACACATTTACCTAGGATCTTAGCATACTTTCTGATATATGGATGTTGGATCAGCCAGGTATGAAGTATTCCAAAAGTATTTAGGTTTTGTCTACACTTATCAGATTTAGAAAATTACATTTAGTCATTAATCACCACTTTGAAAGGCTTAAGATACATCTAAACCAATCAAACTCTTACTGCAGCCTGCTAGAAACTTCAAAATGTTTGGTGCAGAATTTAGGCAATCCTTATGGTTATTATTTTTCTCTTTGGTATCAATTTGTCGTTTGTACTCTGGAATTCCTTTGGCCCTACTTATTGTAAGTCTCATCTAGGGAGGAGATTAAAGGTGAGAAAATAAACTCTCGAAGAGGTGGGCTCATCACTGAACCTCTTTCCAGGGATTGTTGGTAATCGCAAAGTCATCTTTTGACATTTTGGTTGTATCACTGCAAATCATAAGAGTTGGATTCCCTGACACTATTAAATGGAATGAGAGGGAAGACAGGTTCAGCAGTTAAATTATTCAACCGGGTCCTCTTTCATCTGTCAGTTTTTTTCAGTGATCAGTGAGCTCACGGTATTTCCATAGGGCCACTGCATTATACTTGAATTTAGAAAGTTTTCCTTAATGGTTGGGAGAATTCTGCATTTGCACACGGGGCTAGGGGAGAGATGGCAGTGCAGCTTCCCAATATACCTGTGAACACTTGCAGTCTAAAAGGAAAAAAAAAACTGACCTAATAAAAAGATTCAGAGACATCACAGTAATGACTGAAATATAGGAAAACCTGCATCAGTGGGTTTTCCTTAAAAATTTTTCTCAATTACCATTTACACCTAATATTATTTTATGTTAGTTTCAGGTATAAAGAATAGCGGGTAGACAATCATGTTATTGTTGAATATTTTTTCTGATTTGACACTGAGTACTGAAATACAGGTAGTTTTGCACATCATGTAAAAATGGACCAAACTGCTGTATGTAGTAAAGTTAAATATTTCATCTCATAATCTGTTTATGGACAACTTTAAACATGTTCCTAAAGAGTGAATAAATACCAACTCTGTGTATGTGTATGTATACACATAGGCACAGCATGGTAAGATCATGAATTCTTCCCATAATTATTAAGACTTACAAAGTACATGGAAAGTAAAAGTTGTACAAAGAAGTATTGATCAGAAAATATCCAATATAGAAGCTCATTCACACTAAATTGGTAAATTCCATTTTTCAAAGTTCAGTTGGGTGGTGGTTTAAGAAAAAATATTCAGACATTTCAACATTGTTCGCTTATGGAAAACATTTGTAATTCTGTTAGCAAAGAACAGTGTCAAAAATCTAAACTTTTTTTTCCCTCAACATCTGCATTTGCTTATTAAAAAACACCCCACACCCCCAATCTCTCAAACAAGTTAAGTTTGTCACGGACTGTTTTTCAAGTGTCATGAAATACAATCTCAAATATTTTGTAAATCTATGAGTTTTAGTCTTATTTGTTTATTTCGTTTCCACGTGGTCTTACATTTAAGGCTTAAGATAGGAGTGGGCTAATAGAATTTTGAAAAAATAAATACTTAAAAAAAAAGAGTGATTTTGAAGTCTGAACTGGAAGGGCACAGTAGATTAAATTCTCTTATACAGACTTCACAAAGAAATGTACCCCACCCTCCACAGGGGCTTCTCAACTAAATTTCTTGTGTTTTGGGGGACTATGTCATCTTTCCTTCTCCACAGTTAGGCCACGTGAAACAGGGATGATTTTAATGGAAGTGTGGGAGGGCCTGTTGGTATAGCCGTTTTTCTCATCAATCTGATATTTAAGCTAGGAGACTAAAAAGAAAGAAAAGGCAACATGATCTCTTGCTCTGAAAAAATAAATGTATATCTGTAAATACTTCTGCATAAGCCTTCAGCAGATGATTTTAACTAAAGCATTGAAATTGTTGAATGTACTGAACGAAACTATGAGATCCTCCTTCTTGACATTGTTTTTGCCTGTTTTTCTTTTCAGTACTTACTAGATGTTTTAGGATTGCCTCAGCTAAGGAGATGAACTAGTTTCTAGGGCATTTCCTTAAGAATTTCACTGTTAAAGAAAATTCGAGACAGATTTACTGTTCTCAAGGGTTATTTAGTGTCAATTTAGGCAGACCCTGTGGAGTCTCTGCTTTTAGTAACCCCATCAGCGAGCTAATCTGTAGGCAGCATTTCAGATGGTGAACTTGAAGCACTTGGTGTCTGCCCAGTACCGTGCTGTTATTTTTAGTGCATGGTGTAAGCAAGGATAACAAGAAGAGGAAGGGCACGGATGGCCGGGGTAATTGCCTGTGTGCCCTGTCTCCATTATTTGGCCGATTTCTTCTCCATCAATATTTTCTACTGAAATATTAATTTCAGTATCATATTTGAAATGTCTGACTGAAAACAATACGCATTCATTCACACATGTTCAAATCAGTTGAAAACACATGTAGAAGAGGCTGCATGTTCTTAAGAGGTAATTGACGTGGAAAAATGAATATAATTTTGGCTTCCTGGGAGTATTTTTTAAAAAGGTGTTGCCATATGCTGTTCCAAGAAAAATGAAAGTGATTTCTTATCGGAAGTGTCTGTTCGTTTTTTTCACATTCTCTGATTATCTGTTGGTTATACAACACATAATATTTGAGATCTAAGAAGTAAGAATTATATTGATGATCTGCTTCCCATTATAAAACCCATTTGGTAAATATTTAAAGATAAATATTTAGTGCGGATATTAGGTTTTTGAAACTGTTTATATGTTTGTACATAAAGTAAGAAGAATAATTGAGGGAAAGTATTGAAAATGTTTTAGGCAATTTAGTTATTCACTAAATTGTTTCCAAGATTTTAATTGTCTCAATATTGATGCTTTCTTTAGATATCTTTGTAAATGTATATTAATACTTATGTATATGTAAAACACCTTCACCCATATTTCTTCACTGATACGCATTATACTCACTGAGATGGAAGTGAATCTTAAATCCTTTTTAATGTAAGAGAGAAAATATATAGCAAGAAATATATAGCACACAATTTCCAAAATTACAATACTGTACTTTTACAGAAATTACTATTATGAGTTTTCACTATGCAGAGTGCATGGGTATACTTTTCACAAACTTTTCTCATGGAAGCATTTCCTGATTTTCTCACTGCATCTGACTGACGTGACAGTAACGACCTGAGTAAGGACTTGGTTAATTTTTCT
>PVJI01011014.1:25702-57967 GCA_004026765.1 Micronycteris hirsuta | reverse complement strand
GAAGTGCAGGAGCAGAAGGACTTATGTGTATGACCTATGGACAAAACTAAAGGGTGGGGAAAGGGCAGGGTAAGGGGGTGGGGGGCAAGAAGGGGGGGAAAGTGGGACAACTGTAACAGCATAATCAATAAAATATAGTTAAAAAAAGATGGAAGTCCATGTAGATGTGTTCTCTGTGGATCTCTGTCTGCCACTAGGACACTCATGATCCCTGCTGTTTGACCAACTGCTAGTTATTAGCTTTTGCTTTTGAAGAAGGTGTAACATTGGACCACAGACACTTTAAGCAGAGGCTTGATTCTGGCCTCTCAGCTAAAGTGAGGAAGGATACTCTTAGCCAGAGCATAAGTTGAAGCAGTGGCCTCCATGCACTGCAATCAATGTAAAAAATTAAACCCATACTATTTATTCAGGAATCATATGTATATGTTGTTATAGTAATATATTGTTTTCTGTAGTAGTCCATGTCCATATCCCTGAATCTTAACACATAGGGCAAGCCTTTTGATAGCCAGCTACCAGGTTCTCCTTTTTTTTTTTTTTTTTTTTTTACCTGAAAGCTTTCTCTAAAGATGCTGAAGACCCCTCTGCTGGCTCCCTGGGCAGGCCAGAAATGCAAAGGCATTCAAATACCCCTGAAGAGCTCTCATCCAACCAATGTTGGGGGCTGATATGTAAATAGCCAGGTCCCTTGGCCCTAGGAAAATACTTGGAGGTACCTGTTCTGTGCCACTTTTGTAGAGTCTCCAAATAGGACTGATCTCCAGGTACTTGCTAACACTCTTCACTGGCTTCCTTCCCTTCTCTGTTTTCCTTCCTCACACCCCTACTACTGTTCCCTGCACTTCACAGATAAATTGTATACCCTTCAATCCTTGTCTCCTGAGTCTGCTACAGAAACCCAACTTACTTATATTTTAAAACATTTACGCTTGAAAAGACATATAAAAGAGAAAAATTTAAAGGCCTAATATTTTCCTCACCCCTGGGCTGTGCACTCTGCACTTTAAAGGCCACTGGTTTAAGGAACCTGGGAGCTCCCTTTCCATTTTTCTGATTTGGTGTCAGGAAGTTGAAGTCAGAGCCCTCTTTCCCTGGGTGTCTTTCCACGGCCCATTTGACTTATTTAGGGTGGCTTGGCAGACTTTCACGTTGATTTTTGGTAGAGGTCTGTGTGCCATAAGGTACTGACTGGAATATCTTCAGGATTAAGTTTGCTAGTCTCTTCTGTATGTGAAAGAGTAATTTCCCTTCTTGGACTTCCAGTGAAGTAAAAACAAATTTCTAAGCGCAGAAATAGGCAGAAACTCCCCACAAATATTTTTCTGCCGTTGGGAAATTCATGGGTCTTCTCAGTTTAGCTCTACATGCAAAGACCATGCAACATGTACATCTTGAATCATCCTGCTCTTACATGATGGGCACCATCATGATACCAGAGTGGCATCGATATTCTCACTTGCCAGCTTTAACTACAACACATGATTTGGCCCTACCCAGACATATAAACACACTTCAAACAGCCTTTAGCTTGAAAACAGACTCCACTAGTCTCAGCATAAAGATTGAGAAGGGCTGGTTACTCCCTTATTTTCTCTCTGCCTGGAACAAAGCCTCTTACTGTCTTCTTTCAGGTGATCATATTGGTTAGCCATTCATATTGAAGTTGCTCCTTAACCACCAAATTCAACTGTAAAGTCCCACTCTGTTGACTAAGCCTGGCTGGAGGAGACTTGGGGCAATACAACCTAACAGTCCCACCCAAAAGCCTTTTTCCTCAGGGCCTCCCAATGGCCTTTAAATGATGGCAACTTCAACATCCTGAGACAGTCTCCCAGAACACTCATTTTAGGAGAATGCCACCTACCCCACACCTGTTCACCAGTCCTGCTCAACAATACCTCCCATGTCTTTACAAATAGCTCATTCTTTCAGTAATGAACCACAAACAGAGATGTCCAATGAGACCTTTTTTTTTAGAGAAGGCCTTTGCCATCCCTCTGTCTGGCCAGGGTGATGCCCATCCAGGGCATTAAGATCCATGAGGCTTGTCTTGAACTTAATTTCCCTTGAATTTCCCCATGACACCATATTTCTTGGCTGAATAGATGTCAAGATTGTGTAGTAGTGAGAAACAGTATATGTGGTGTTGGAACAGAAAAAACACAAACATTTTTCTTGCTGTTTCCTTAATCCCAATCCCCATGGGCCTTTCCTCTTACTTTTGCCAGATTACCCACTTGGGAAGGGTACAGAGGAATTGTTTTCCATTCCATTTTCTGTGAAGCAAAGAGAATTTACATAATTATCAAGAATGCATTGAAATGAAAAGTCCCCCTTGTAGGGCCTTGGAGGGAGAGAGACAGAGCAAAGGAGGGGAGCCCTATTTCCTGTATTCCCAGTGCTTGACTTCCAAAGCCAGTGAGCAGAGTTACTTTAAGTTCTACATACATGCAAATGCATGCACTCATGTGTATCATGCCTTCCCAAAGCATGGCTTGGCTTGGCAGGGCTGGATTAGAGCTTGGAGAGCTGCCTACTATGCGGTGCCAACTTTTTGAACATAAAGAAATGACCCACACTTATTGGTGAAGTTTTAATGAGAAATAAAATACACTGAGGCAGTCAGAGAAGAGACACTTTGGCTGGGGACAGAAAACATAATGTTAATCTCTGCAAATATAGCAATAAAATAGTGAAAAGTTCTTAAGGGGTTGTGAGAGGAAAATTTGGGGAATTAGGGGCACATTTAGCTAATCTTGGAGGATGATATGAGCAATCTAAATGTGTATCTTGGTCAGGAATGGAATCCTAGTCCAAATGAACTAGGGTCTGAAGTTTCTGGCTTTCATCTTTCCTGATATTTGTTCTTAGCCTTTTCCTTTGTATGTGTGTATGTGTGCACAATAAAGAAAAGCCCTGTGCCACTGCCCTGAAAAGGTAGATTTTATAAATGGATTGTGGATAACCATCTTAATTTGGGTTCCCCAGAAGCAAACTCTGAGACAAAGGCTGGCATGCATGTAGTTTATTTGAGAGATGATGAAATGACTGGTAACACTGGTAGGGGGAGGAATATGGGGAGGGAATGAAGCCATGAGAGGATTATGAAGCAAATTACCACTGTGAGCAACTGGAGCTGAATTCCAGGGAAGACGCTCAGAGTACTCCCACCTGAGGGGTGAGGCAGCTGCAGTATTTATACTCCATTTCCTCAGAATCATTTGTTGAGATGCTCCTGGGGGTTACTAATTCCCCAACATTTCTCACCAAGCCTGTGGACAGAATGGCCTTCCTCAGTTATGGGGGGAGAAAAAGCCAGTCACAGGGATATGAAAGAGGCCTTTGGAATTCAGCTGCAGTGCACTAAGGTGAACAGTCTGAGGGATGTCTGCAGGACACTGATGGTGGCTGCTACAATCACAAAGGGCAGGTATATAGATTGTTGGGAAGGGGAATTTTCTCACAGATATGATCTCTGTCAATATTTGTACCCTTTAATAAAATATACTGCAAGATTTGTAATAACATACAAAAAAATTTAAAGAAAGAGCTTTTCAAAACCAGAGGATACTGGTGTAGGTTCTATGGTATATACATTTGTCAAAATTAATCATACAGTATGTTTTCAAATATATGCATTTTAATGTATGTAAATTATACCTAAATTTTAAAATAAGTAGTTTTGATATTCTAGGTTTTAATACCTTTCAGTAGAATCTGAAGTTCCTTCACATTTGGGGTATACTTACCTGAGCCTCTAAAATTCTGCCTGCACTGTGGGCCAACAGTTCAAGCCTTTTCTCTAGAACTTTAGTCAGGAAATGTTGAAATGGGGGGCTGGCAAATCACTGCATTGTACTCTGGGTAGTGACTTCCCAATAACAAAAGAGGCTCCTTCAGCTGCTTCTGTGCCCATGTAACCCCTTGTTAGGTTGTGCTTGTGACTGTGGCCATTCATTTTGTAAGAAGAATGGCTAGGGATTTCATATCTGAGATCACAGATCAAACATCTGTAATACAAAAGAAATGGACAGAGAAAGGATCGTATCTTACAAATTTAAGCTTTACAGTGAAACTAGCTGAGTTCACCTGCCACAGCTGTCAAGTAGGGTAGTAAGGACAAGATGTTTTAGAATGGGTATTAGGCCAGGTTCAATTTCAATGCCTGGCCCATAGTGGGCACTCCATAAATGTCTGATGGGCTTAGTAGATTCCTTCCAGCTCACTGATACCTCCTGGGACCAGTTTCAGCGGAGAACAGAAAGGGGTGGAGGTAAGAGAAGCACCAGTAATGGGGAAGCCATTGGGCCCTTCTGTTTTTTCTCAAAATACCCAGCTCTAGAGCTGATGAAGTGGGCCTTCATAGCAGAGGGCCTTTTTAATGACTTTTCAATTAATTGACTTGATGCTGGTGGGTAAAGCGCCAGAGGCTGAAAAAGATGAACGGCATTGAAGAGGAAAAGCTTTGATGTCACTGCAATCCTGCTCAGATTCTGAAAGGTTTATTCTGGAACTTTATATCTTAACCACAAAAGCCTCACACTGTCGATCAGTCATGGAAGAAAATTTTTGTCATTCTCTGGGATTGGTGGATGATGAGAGGTTGAATGGAAAGCCAAGACGGAAGGGCTGTGTAGGATTTCTGTGGGAGGCAAGTGTGTGTGATTGGGGGAGGGGTGGCAGAAGAAAGGTGCGCAAAGAGGAGTAGAGGATGATGGTGGTATGTAGTTGTGAGTCACATTTTCTGGGCAGTGGTGTGTTTATTCTACAAATTTTGGCATAAATGTGTGTTTTCCCAATAGGTTATGCTTTTCTGGACTCAGTGTCTTCTTACTGTGTTTGTTCCTAAAGCTTATCTAATGTAGTTGCATTAACTGATACTACCTGGCCATTTAGATACACATACACACCTGTGGATCTTATTGATGCAAAATTTACATAATCAGAAAACTCACAAAAGTACACTGAGATTGCAGATATGTAAGGAGTAGAATTTTAGAAGTAGAGAACCCTAGAAAGCAATTGTGTTGTTTCCTGTAAAAGATGAGGAAATGGTGGTTTAGACACGGGAACTGATCTCGTACTCAGAGACCAGAGTTTTTAACTTTGGCACTCATGACATTTAGGGCCAGATTAATTCTTGGTCATAGTGGACTGTCTTGGGAATGAATGTTTAGCAGCACCCCTAGCCTGTAACCACTAGATGCCAGTATCACCTCCCCCAAGTTGTTACATTCAAAAATATCTCCAGACATTGCTAATGTCTCCTAAGGGGTAAAATCACCCCTGATAGAGAATAACTGTCCTAGATAGAAGCCTTAGTGAATCCTAGAATGCAACACTCCCTGCTCTCTACAATTTGGGGGGGGGGTTCAAATGATGGCTATTACATGTCTTCAGAATCATGTACAAACATTTAAATGTAATGATTCCATGTGTGACATGCATAAGAGAATTGGCAATGTTTAAACAGCCAACCAAGTTATTTGTCTTACTAGGGCACTCCATTCTCTAACAGCTCTAAATCAGATGACTTTTTCAGTGTATGTTAGGTTAGAGCATATGAAATTGCCTTTTTTGCATGTGTGGCCCAAATGGTCAAATGTCAGCAGTTTTCATATGGTTCAACCTAAACACACAGACTTTAAGAGATATGTCCTGAACACCTTCTGAAACTTCCCAATTCTTGAATGTAGAAATGTTTGTTTAGGCTTGTGACTCTTCTCAATCACATTTCTAAGGCAAGTCCAATATTTTCCATGCAGAGCCTCAAACCACAAGCTAACCGCATTGCACAATTCCCTTCAAGATTTCTCTTTCACTCTGTGGTAAATTAAATATGGCCACAAATTCTTTGCAGTGATTCCCATTAAGGGGTGGAGTCTGTTCTCAGCCCTGTTGATTCTAGGCTGAACTTGTGACTTGCTTCGAGCAACAGAATGTGGCGGAAGTGGTATTGTTTAGTTCCAGAGCGTAGACATTTAAGAGGCCTTGCAGCTTCCATCTTGGCCCTCTTGGCCGTTGTCCTGTGACTGCCATGTAAGGAAGCTGGTATAGCTTACTGGAGGATGAGTGGCATGTGGAGGGAGAGCCAAGGCACCCCACTAATTGCCAACACCACAAATAAGACATGTAATTAGGACCATCTTGGACCTTCAAGTCTGCAGACCCTCCAGCTAAATTCAGTCAAATAAGTGAGTCCAAATAACACCAGCAGAATCATTCAGTGGATCCACATAATTATAAAAAATAATAAATCATTGTTTGTAGTCACTAAGTTTTGGGATGGCTTGTTATGCAGTACTGGATAACTGATACACACCTATTGGTTGTTTTATGGTTTTTAGCAATCTATTAGAGTGTAACTTCATATAGAGAGCAGCACAGTTGTGCTCCCCTGGACTGCTTGGCTGGTTGGCCGGCACCACTTACTAGCCCAGTGTCTCAGACCCTCACACTAGCCTCCCAGTGGGCACCATTAAGTCACATTCTTCAGGAAAACTGCTGATTTCTGTATTTAGAAGCCATGAGAAAGGATCAACAACTTATCAGTAAAAGCTACAAAGGCCAAGTGTCTAGTCTAGAAGATGATTACTTCTCCTCCTATATATATACCACATACCAATGTAACATTATACATCCAGTTTAACCATGATATATTCTCTAGGCATGAGTATGTGATTGAAAAAAATCTTAAGTCTGTATTTCTCACTGTCATAGTTTGAAAGGCGGTATTTCAAACCAATAATTTCCTCATAAATGGTGGGCATTAATTGACTTTCTGTCTTAATGCTTTCATCGAATATCTTTTTTGATCTATAACAGATGCCTTAAGAAGCCCTTTCTTTATTATCTAAGAAAGCCATAGTTAGCACTCATGATAATAATGGTCTGTGAATGATTTCTTTAATGTTGCACATACCAGCCCCCACGGAACTTTACCTACATGAGAGGTGAAATTCTGTTTTTTTCTTTGCTCGGGGCATCCCCAGCACATAGCACATGGTTTGGTTCTTGGTTGTTCCTCAGTAAATTTGTTGAATAATGAATAAATGAATGAGTAAATGAATGTATTATAGAAACTTAGAGCGGAGAAGACCTTGGAATTCATTGCCTTCAGTCTCCTGCTCTGCTTGATGAGTGAGGACACTGAGATTCAGACAGGATTAGCATTTTTTTATTCCAGGATTTTATTCATTTAAAAAGCCACTTGACACACCTAATTATCTGATCTGTCACAGCTTGTGATTATGGGAGAGGAAACATTGAGGATTCTTTCTTGGGCTCAATGGGATATACTATGAGCATCCATGACTTTGGGCTGGCTTTGTGCCATTGAGAGCAGGTTTCTGCCCACCCTGCTTGGCCCTATGACTCATTTAAGGGCTGCCTGGCCCACCCAGGCACTGAGCATGTATCAGATGTACCTCTCAGAGTTACATTATTATTACTGTTCACGTCCCTATACAGCTAAGTCCCTTTCTGTGCTTCAGAATGTGAAAACAAAATGCCCTTTTCTGATATGAAGCTAATAATAATCTTCATCTTGATTCTACTTAACACAAGATTTGGCCTCTGGAGTGACGCTTATAGTTAACTAATTTACTCTAAAAATAATTACAGAACCCATAAAAGAAATGTCCCAATGCGGGCCACCAGTGGTCTAATTCTGTGTTTCTCAGTAACCATCTGTGTGCTGGGTGCTTGAAAGAATGAGAATGGCAACTCTGTTTGAAGCCCTGGGCAGAAGGTAAAGTTGCAAGGGAATGACTCTGCATTTACTCTGGTTAGGAGTAGCAATGCCCATCCCCCTGCCACCCGCTCACTTCATTTTCTGTGATGACCTAAATGAGAAAGACAGTTGGTTTCCTTCCCCCTCAGCTCAGTCCCCCACACAGACGAACAGGCTGCATGCCTGGCAGACTGCACTAGGGTTATGTGTTGTCTCATCTACTCAAGAATGATCTATAGCTTTAAAGGAAAAAATAAATAAACAGGCAAAGTCCACCCCTGCCCTTTGTCTAAGAGGAAATGGATGAGTTCCCTGGCTGCCACGTCCTCCATGCCGCCATTCCCCTGAGCCCCAGGGAGAGAATAGCCAGTGAAGAAAAGAAGCTGTTTCTAGTCGTGTGTGTGTGTGTGTGTGTGTGTGTGCATGCGCATGTGCATGTGTATGCTATCGTGTATGTGAGAGAGACAAACAAAGAGAGAGACAGAGATGGGGGAGAGAGAGCAAGAGAGAGGAGAAAGAGCAAGAGGCAATAAGACAAAAGAAGAGGGAAAAGGAGGGAGGAAAAAGAAGGGAGAGAGAAAAAAGTAAGAGTAAAGGGACTTGCTTAAAAGAAAGCAAAGTAGTGATTAAAATAGTTATTTCAAAATGTGGATAACTATTAAAAGTACTTTTCCATCTCTAATTTCCCCTCCTTGTCTTTCCAGATATAGTTGTAGGGCACCCCCAGTCCTCCTTGTCTAACTCTAAAATACATTGAAGAAGTATCACTCAAGCCTCAGATAATTTCTCCTCCAAGGTAGTAAATAAGTTAAGCACTTCCATGCATCTACCACTCTGTTGCACTGCCATCTCACTACAAAGGTCAGGGAAACAGGATCCCACCTTCCTATCATCTTGGTCATCTCACATGAAAACATTGACTTGTTGATGGCCATGCCAGAGAGAAATGTCTATGTCTCAATTCATCCAGTCTGAGAGTGTCGTCTAGGTGAACTGCCCCATCTAAAAAGCAGTGCCAGAGAGGGACTTCACCCTCCATGCAAGCTGGATGGAATGTTTGTACTAGTGCGATGGGGAACCAATATGGTTTGCCATATGTATTACCACTATTTAGAGTAAAAATAAGTGACATAATATATATCAAGCATATGGCACATACATAGTAAGGGATCAGGAAATATTAATTACTGTTATTTGATGTCACAATAATAATAGCTAACTTTTTTTATCACTGTGTGCTAGCACTATTCTCAGCAAGTCTTAAAACAACACTATGAGCTAGGCACTGTTTCATCCTCTTTTAACAGATGGGGAACTGAGGCACAAAATAGCCCCAGTTCTGAGGAACTACAAATGAGGATCTGTGTTAATATTGCACCTACCTATTACGAGAAGAGACAGTGACAACAGGGGCAGAAGAGAATTCACTAATATCTGCCTCCTTTTCTCTATTTGTAGCACCACTACCCAACACCAGGTCACCACCTCCTCTTGCCTAGCCCACAGCACTTGCCTACTCTCTGGCCTCCCTTTGTCCACTGTTACTCGCTATAGTCCATTCTTCACACAACTCATGGGCCACACAATGATATATCCCTCTAACAACTCTTCATCCCTTTCCATTTCACTTAAAATGAAATCCACACATGCATGACCTGGAAAGCCCTTCCCACTTGTCCAGTTTCATGCTGTGACATGTTCCCCCAGGCCCAGTACTCTCCTGCTACTCTGGCCTGTCATCAGTTTTTAAAAACATACAAGCTCTTTCTTATGTCAGAGGATTCATACATGCTATTCCCTCTGCTCTTTTCCTCATCCTCCAGAGCCCTGCTCATACTTCAGTATCCCCTCTATCCCCATTTTCTGTATCTCAATACCCTCTTTTTATCCTTTATTGATCTTCTCACAATTGAGAAGTATTTTCATTTGTTTGATTAAGTCCTTGCCTTCTCTCTGCTCTCCCCACTAAACTGGAAGCTCTGTAAAAGCTGCAGTAATGTCCGTATTTTTTGCTGTTGCATCCTCAACTTAGCACAGGGCCTGGCTCATGGTAGGTGTGCAATAAATAATGCCTGATACATGAGTGGTTGGTGTATCTGGAGTGTCTGGGCTGTGTTATCTGGAGACATGACAGGCTATGGTTGAAGATCACATCACCTTATTTCCCTGGCTGCTGAAAGTCTTGTTTGTGTACTGTTGTCTGCCATCTTGTGCTCTAGGCCCGAGTGTAGGCCTGTCTCATTCCACAGAGTTGTGCTGTTGTTAGAATTTCAATGCAAAGAAGCCACAGATCTGTTGCACAGGAAGAAAAGATGGTGTCTGTTGCTATTGGTTCTCTTGGCCTTGTATCAGGATGCAGAATGAAAAGTACAAGGATATTAGATGTTCAATAGTTCTCTCATTGTTCAGAACATCCAGGAAATGCTATTTCCTAAATAACATTTATAGAATACCTAATATGCTTCTCTCTTGCTATCCTCAGCCACCTGAAATAGTTGAATCTAAGACCCATGCCATAGTCAATTATATATGTATTCACACTCAAATAATTTAATATTACAGAATGTGAACCAATAGGCCAATTAAGTATGCATTTAAGAACTTAGCTTTGCACCATTGGAAGTTGATTTCTCCTTTATGTTACTAGAGACCTTTTCTGACAAAGATAAAGAGGTTGATAGATTTTGGTATCTTTTCACCTTCCAGACATTCCTTGGGTTTTTCTCAGAAAGATTAATATAAGGCAAATCTCACTTTTTCGTATCCCTCCACCTTTGTCCTGGCCAAAGGGTGAACTATGGAAAGAGCTCATGAGTGGTGTTCTAAACAACTTTCCCTTGGTTGAATAACCCTTCTCCCAAGGGCTACTTGTGCAGCTTAAATTACTTAAAAAACAAAACAAACAATCCAGGGTAAGAGAATCAGTTTGAACAAATAGAAGGTTATCAACAGACTAGCCCTGTACAGCTGGAAAAGATGTGAAAAGCACAGGCCACAAGTGCCAAACAGGATAAATAAACGTGTCGCAAGTGCCATTAAGAAAACACATCTGCACACTGTCAGCAATGAGGATAAACACAATTATTTTCCCTTTCACAAGGAGCAGTGATGGGAAGAAGCAACTTGATGAACCCCATCCAGGTCTGTTCAATTTATATCATCTTAAAGTTGAGGGATGGGCACATACCCAGCCTTATGCATTCCCAGAATCTCTCATTAGAAGGAAATTTTCAAAGAAAACAAATAGTATATTCATTCGGCTCCCAGCTTACAGACAGGAAAAAAAACAAGGAAAGAAAGAAAGGTTATCTGGCGGACAGACCTCAGTTGCTAAAGATTGAGGTTTTGGCCCAGCATCCTTCTCCTAATTGCCATGCCAATGGGAAGAACAAATGAAATTGACATGAATATTCCTTATAGCTGTTGGGTGTTAGCCAGTGTTTCTTTCCTTAGCTCTAAACCTCAGATTTACAAGATCCATCAACCTTCCAGTGTCTCAATAACTAGCTTTGTAAGTTTTTATGAACCATAATCAGAACTCATGAATGATAACTAAGAGCCTAGATTATTATGATGGATCCATTGAAATCCTCATGGACCTAATTTGGGGAAAGGTTATGATAGATACACAAGGAAATGAAGATGACCTCTGGAGATGCCAACAATCTGGAACTTCCATGCTCCATACATATTCCTAAGGTAACTGACAGTCCACTATTTAAATTTTAAGTTGAATCTTCATTTTGATTAGGTCAAATACCTCTTACATTATGTGCTTAAATCAGGCAATGGAATGCGATGAACATCTTAAAGCAGGCTTAGATTCAAATATCTATATGCTCTTAGTCACCTAAATTTCAAAATTTGCTCTAAAGTGAATTAAATGCAATTCCAACCTCAGTTTTTCATAACAATAAAAAGTGGCCCCTAAATTGCTAACACCTCAGAAGACATTCACATTTAACTTTGGGAGTTGTTCCTGGTTTATTAGCTGATATTCTGAAAATTGGCTTCAAGTACCATAATGGAGAAATGCAGGAACCGATTCAAGTGGAGTTAGAAACCTATCTACGTTTTCCTCATTTTGTCTTCGCTCCCTTCCTCTAGCTTCTTTACAACATTAATCTCTTTCCAAGTCCTCATCTCTAAAAAGGGGTGGGAGTGGACGGTTAATTTCTAAGACACTTCCAGTATTACAAGGAAATTTAATGGAAAAAATATATATCTTGATATAACTTCCAGCTATTCATTCATTTACAAACTTGTTTGAGTGTCAATTAGGTGCTGTTGTGCTACTCACGAAAGATAAAAAGATGAATGAGATACCATTCTTAGCCTAGAAATGATATAAAATATGTCTGCTAAATATACAGTAAGCACTTCATAAATGCTGTTGAAGGGGTACAAGGTTGAGTTTGTAACAGCTCTACTGAATGGTGCTATGATTAATGATGCTCTCTAATTTTGCTAACATTTAAAATCCCAGGTTAAAGACTTTTTATCCTTTTCCAGCTGTTGGAAATGATCAGAGAAACATGTACACCCAATAACTATGAAGAATATTCCAAGACACATAGGCCCAGAAAGGTTACATACCTCATCAAGGTTACACAAGGGTAGAGGTAGAGCCTGGATTAGGATCCAGCCCTCTTGCATCCCAGCACTGGGCTAGTTCATAGTTAAGAAAGTAAGCTTGGAGCCCAGCTGCCTGGGTTCAAATTCTGGCTCTGCCACTTACAGGGTGAGTGACCTTGTGCAAGTTGTTTCCTCCTCTGTAAATTCAGACTAGCAGAGTAACTCGTTGCATAGGGTATATAGATTAAGTGAGTTCTTACATGTCTAAGTGCTCAGAGCATAAATATAGTATAGTTTAATATTTAGTAACAGCTGTTAGCAACTAGAGGTAAGGCTAAAATGCTTTCTGACATACAACAGAAAATCAATTGGTGTTATGAAATAATCAAAACTGGTAGTATAGCCAGTTCTTAGATCTGTCTGTCCAAGATATTTCATGAGTAAATTGTATCTCTGCCAAAAAAGAAATATCTGGTTATAACCGTTTCAGGCACATAATAAGTGTTCAATAGGTGTTAGCTATTTTCTCATTGTACTGCTTCCATTTCCTGCAGTGTTGAAGAGGGGCTTGTAAGAGCATCATTGGAGCCCAGACATAATGCTTCCATCTCACCCCCACTCTGTGTGTGTGTGAATGTGGAGAGTGTGTGCACATGTGTGCCAGTGGACAAGAAGGTGTGTGCTAGTGGCAATTCAAATAACTCAGTAAAGTTTCTCAGCCAAAAGTTCAGCTGCAGGAAATCAAATTCAGAGCTGTAAACCTGGTGAAATTCAAATTCCTTTTAAACATTTATTGCCATTTCTAGGCAAGAAGCATTTCCCCTGATCAGATTGTCTTGGCCAGGAAATCTTGCATTTTAAAAGCAAGTAAAAAGTGAAAAATAATTCTCAGTACATGACACAATTTACAGTTAGTTTCTCGGGAATGTGTGTCATGTTTTAAACTTGAGTAGGTTGATGTTCTCCAAATGCCTCAGTGCTTCATATTTATAGAGTGCTTTATTTTAGAGTGTTAACAATGAATGAGAAAAAATGGAACTTTCTGCAGGCATCCCCCCTTTTTTGTCTTGATGCTATTCTTATTTGGAAGCAGCCTTGTTATTCTTATTTGGAAGCTCTGTGGTGTCTTTTTCAGGCACCACAGAATTCCACTCTCTTGCTCTCTCTCTTTTTCCCCCAAAGAAAATCCTTCGATTGCTTTTATTGATGAGGAGAGAAAATCTAAACATCAGGCAACCAGGCTAATGAGAGACACGCTGATTTGACAGCTAAGAAAGAATAAAACCAATTACCCATCTTCATGTAGGTATACTGGGTTCGGAAGGAAACAGAGTGGAGAACTGTCACAGATGCTGTCAGTGCCCTATCCGTATCCCCTGGGCCCACTCTGAGGTCACCTGTAGGTCACCTTAGAACTTAAAAAGCATATGTATGTGAGAAAGTGATTAAGTGCTATGGGCTGATGGTGGAAAGAAGGATAAGGGACTAGTCAAAAAACATGTATGAATGACCCACGGACATGGACAACGGTGTGGGGACTGACTGTGGGAGTGGGGGTGGGCTGGGTAGAGGAGGGCAAAGGGGGAAAATTGGGACTACTGTAATAGAATAACAGTAATAAAAAGGAAGTCAAGCTAAACAAAGAACATCAGCAGTGAGAGGTGGGGGCAGGAGCTGGTTGCAATTTTAACTCAGGTTGTCAGTAGCTTTTCTGCCTCCTGCAGCGAGAAGATGGCGGGGCTTCATTTTGTGAGGAGCTGCCCCACCAGATAATCTCCTCCTCCCTCTTCATTTTCCAAATCAGTCTCCAAGGAGAAGCTAATGCTATTAATAGTTACTAAGGACGGGAAACAAATGTCTGTGTTCTCTCCAAATGAAATTCTTTGTCCACATTAAGTTCGTTAACCATATCTGGAGCCGGCTAACAGTAGACACCAAGAAGTAAATGTTCAATGAATGATGCATGTGTGTCAGGATCTACCTCTCTGTTTGAAGTCCAGTTGAACTTTAATGACTAATCTTGCTATAGCCATGACCACTGGGGCAGAAAGGGCAGGGAGGAAATTGGAGAGCATGCCCACTTAAATTTGCCTGTAATTAAAAATGAAGCTTAATCATTAGTTTCAAGGGCATGGGGTATCTTGCATGCACAGTGGAGAAATACAAATTTCACCTTCTCTGGCCTACTAGGACCATGCAGACAATAGTGGAACAAAGGACTGGTCTTAAGGGTGCAACTTTGAATGGGGTTACCAGGGAGACAGCAGGGGACAATTTTAATATCCAGTGTTATTATTCAAGCAGTAGTTTTCCCAGAGGGGAGTAAAATTGTGGAAAGAGAACTGGGCAAAGTCAATAGTTGGGAAGGAGGGTGGAGAGCTGTTGTTGAGGAAAGGAATGGGCACTTACACCAAAGGGCTGACATAGAGAGCCACCCAGAGATGTGAAGAGAGGCTGGGGGTGAGGAGAAAATGAAATGAGGCTGCCTTGGATGGTGTTCTGGGCATTTGGACCACCAGCCATGAATCACACTGAAGGAAGGAATACAAGTCACAGACACACATTAGAATTTTGTTGGAACTGGCAAATAATTCCAACAAAGTAAAATGAGATTGTCTGTGTCTGGTTTATCCTCTCCTTTGTGATTTCTGTGGAGTTGCTTTGGGGAAAGACAGGCTGATTTGGTCTTCAGAATTAACAGGTTAATTAGGGAATTTGGATTTTTTGCTTTCTTGGGTTGCCTCTCACCTTCCCCTCCTCTTAGTGACTTGAGACTAATGAAGGCAAGATCCCCTGTGAACTTTTGAGGATGAAACACTTTGTCAGGAAAACAAGCAAATAAATTTGACAGCTGCTTGATGTAGAACAGTCATTAAATTTTCAAGAATGTAGATCTTCTATTATTTAGTGACGTTAATCTCTCTTCCAAAATAGAAAAGGCTGGGGGGTGGGGTCCAGAATTTCAGACAGGGGAAGTTGTGTAGTTTGCTCTGCTTAAAGTTGCCAAGGGCCCCCTACCTGACTCACTTTCTTCATGGGGCTACTGAGCTGGACCTGTCAAGCTAGCACATGTCAATAATTTGATTGGTTTTTCAGGGGCTGGTATTTAGGCCTTGTTTTCATTCAGTTCCCTTACTTGCCTCCTCTTTTCTCTTCCACTGCCTTTTCTTTTGGCTATTTCCCCACTTTGTTAGACCTACTACAGGGGAAGTGAGATAAAGAAATGAAACTCAAATCAGCTATTTATTTTGCTATTTGTTTTGTGCCTGGGAAGATTTGGTATGAAGTGAAGTTGAAATGCTGGCCAAAAGGAGATTTGAGAAACGTCTGTGGCTTTCTTTGTGTCCTGTTACTTAGGGGGGATGGCTAAGAATTGATGTATTTCTTTTCCAAGAAAGACTTAAATATCATAAGGGACCAGGGGGACAGGGAGTTTATAAAGCAATATTCCCTTTTGACTCTATACAAGCCTAAAAGTGATGTTGGATGTCCAGTGGTGGAAGGTTGACAAGAACTGCTCTTTTGGTGGCCTTGAGAGAAATATAGAGACCTTTGTGCTAGGGCCACTCAGACATGGAGGAAGATGGCACTCTCCCTGGGCTCTGCAGAGAGAAGCTCCTGGTGCACTGTCTCTTTCTCCACTGTTTAGATAGGTGCAGCTAAATGGATACAGTGGTATCTAAGTGCTCAAGGGTAAATCCTGCCTCTGCAATTTTCCCACTGCTCGACCTAGGTAGTCAGTTAGTCTCTGCATGCCTAAGTTTCCTCTGTCATAAATAAACCTAAGTCATAACAGTGTATGCCCATAGGCAGACAGACAAACACCCCCACATGTATGTACACTAGTGACAGCTGCCAGGTTAGGAAGGACTGAGGAACTTGGTCAGGATTAAGACCATGTCTTGACTCCCACTGAAACCACATTCTACCCTACTAATGGAGTCACTGGTCTTTCTATATAGATCAGGGTTTAATTGCTCTGGAAAGCATGTAAACATTTTTATAGCCTTTGGAGTAAAACATTCCACTAGACTGTTTATGCATGTCATTCAGAGAGCCACTTTTGAATGATATCCCATGGCTTATTTAGTCATGAATAATATTTAAGAAATATTAATTGGGTGCCTAGTACATAATTCTAGGTGTTGGAGCAGATACAATAGGTTGCTAATCAGATAAGGTCCCTCTGTGCATAGAGCTTATATTCTAGGGAAGACAGGCAGATAGCAAACTATGTCAGGTGGTGGTAAATGTCAGGGGTGCTATGAAAAATCTGTCACAAATCCCTTGTTCAACCAGTAATGTCTCCAAATCTATTCATTCATTTATTCAGAAGGTAATTGATGGAGCAGTTGAGGATATAAAATGCTTCCTGACCTCCAGGTGTTTACACAAATCATTCCTCTCCCCTTCTCCCTAAGTGAAGTATCTTGTGTTCAATGGAATGATCTGGAACAGTTAATTTTGAGCCAAACTCATTCAGCATGGCAATGTCCACCAGGCATGGACACCCAGACAAATTATTTCCAACAAAGTGATTACATAAGTGCATTTTGTGGGCCTAGGTGAACTCACAGGGCGGAGTGGGGCGGGCAGGATTTCCAGCACATACGGGAGTCCAAAAGAAAATGAGGAAAAGTTGGTCTTCACACTGCCCCAGCCTGCCCCTCTTTGTGTTCAGGCCAGAGGTGACCCAGACTATTGTACAATTTCCCTCTAAAGTTTCTTCCCTTGTTGGATTTGACTGGGGATATCTTGTGAGAATTCTCTGCTATTTGGTTAGTTGTCAGTTGACTCCTACTGAGTTTTCAGAACAATATCAAGTAAAAGCATATCCAGGCTATTTCTAAAATGGAGGTTATTGATCCAGTTATGCAGATGGATGTGACGACCAGCAGATGTCCATGATTCTTCTTTCTCTCCCTTTGTTTTCTGAGAGAGTTGAAAGCTGGCACAGAGGAGGCCCTGATCAGTTGCTGAGACAGGCCATTCTGTGTCTAAGAAGACAAGAACCTTTCCTTTTGAGGGGGTGATGGCCAGTGAGGAAAGGTCAGGTAGTCAAGTTTTCTAGATTCTCTGATTTGAAAATCAGGGACTCAAAGGAGGTCTGTCCTTCCTGAGTAATTGCATCCTGAAACTGTTGCACTTCCTCCGGGTTTCAACTTTCACTCCAGCCAGGCTCAGAGGCAGGGAGGACAAAGGAGAGGCCACTCCTCCTCTGGGGAGGGTGGAGGTGAGTGTGCAGTGTGGGGCAACCAGTCCAGCCCACAGGCTTCTCTATGTGGCTGCTTCTCCTCTTCCTGGACAGAGGAACTGAGTATCATTTCCCCTTTTCCTCTTGTTGGACACCATTGTGGGCCTCTCATTAGTCTTTGGTGCACATTAAGGTCTACAAGGTGGCTGCCACACAACATTCTGTTCTGGAAAAGAAGTGGCATCAAAGGCAAACATTGCGTTTGGTAGTATTTCATGAATTTTATTCAACTGCTCTGTTCTTGTAATATGAACAAACCATATTATATAGGAGACCATAGTGTGGAATTTAGGATCTTGATTCATCAAGAATCAGAAAGAGTAATGCTGAGAGTGCTGAGAAAATACTTAAAATGCTTCTGAAGATAAAGCATTCTAAGCATTCCCAGTCACTTAAGGGTCCCTACTTTCAAATACCTTCTCACAGATAAACAGTTGCCCTAGGATACCTTCCTATATGGTGTTTGGTTGACCTGGCTTCAACACTTAAGAGATGAAAAACTGTACTTTGTTTTATAATAATTTACATTTTATATTTGACACTAATGTAAGAACTTACTATTTTTTTTCATTTAATCTGAATTAACCTCACTTTATATTTTGGCTACATCTTTTTAATGGAAAAAGTAACATAGTTACTTGCTTGTGGCAAAAATAACTAAAGATGAAACAGTAATGTATACAGTTTTTAAAAAGTAGAAAGTAGCCTCTCTCCAAACCATTCCCCGAAGCTAACCATTATTTATTGCTCTAGCCATGTGTTCTTGGTCAGGATACCTAACTTCTCCATGCTTCAGTTTCTTCATCTATAAAATGGGGACAATATTGGTACTTATCTCATAGAGTTGTGAGGATTTAGCATAATGTCTGATGTATATTTTGGCTAAACCATTATTAACTATTGTCAGCAATGTGTACTATTTCTATATATCAATGTTAACTTTTCTTCTTTTCTAGATTCATAGCCATTTAAGGGTATGGAAAAGTCTCAGTAAGCAGCACTTTCACTCAGAAAAGTTTCCATGTGAGTGATGAAGTGTCAGGTACAATTTGGTTTTCTCTAGTGGGATCCAGTGTAGTTCGATTTATGAAAGCTTCCAAGAAACACTAAGCTTTCTTGAGTAGGAGGTGGGGGAATTAGAATACACCTTTTGCTCTAAGGAGAGTCCTGACAGATAAAGTTATTCCTTTCCTTGCAAATCCCTGGCACCTTAGTATGGGTGCTGTCACCCAGAGAAGGCTTTACTTCCTAGGAATATGAAGGAGGATTTATGGCCAAAAGACTAGCTCAGAGTGAGTTAAATAAAAAGAGGGAACTAAAATCTCATACTAGACGAGCATATGGAAAATTAATTGGGGTTTTAGTTTTGTTTTTTTAATGAGGTGGGGGGGAACCATTTGTTTATTTTGCCAATTGCACTATGAAAACTCTTAAAGTATATCTGTGTGGTGGTTTGTATACAGAAAGCAGGAGAAATGAGAAGAACCTCTAAGCCATTTGACAAAAGGCAGGACCAGACTGGATATGTTTTGTCTCTCTTAAAAACTGAGGGTGTTTGTTATCAGATAATTTTAAAAGTCCAGTGAAGGAGTTAGAGAACCTGTCTCCTTATCCTGGTTCTGCCATATGTGGCCTGGAACAAACTACTTAACCTCTCTGTGCTCAGGGTATCTCATCTATTTAAGAAAATGAGGTCATTCCTGCCCTATAGAGCTATTTTGGTGAAATGAGAGATGTGACAGTGGTCATCTTGTTGGGTGAATGTAGGTATATCTGTCCATTCTATACTGTTGGCTTTCTTCACAGTGTGTAGAGCTCTGAGTGCCCAAACTGAAAACAGCTATAAGTGAATCAGAAGACAAGCTACTGCTCTCATGGGACTTAGAACCAAAGAAAACCAATGCAGATGTATAAAAGTGGCTTGAACACACACTAAGGAAAATGATGAAATGTTAGGCACCACAAGAGCATTTAATAATGCTGTAATAAGATAGATCACTAGAGAGAAAAAGTGGCTGGGAACCCACACAGAGTTGACAGGGTGGCAGGATACCTTTCTTAGTTGCTTGTGTGTAGAGATCAGGTTCCCAATTTTCACCACAAGCTCCTCTGGTCACCTGTAAGCAAACACAGCCATTTACTTGATGTCTGAGAGGCCCCTAATGTCGCTTGACTCCTGGTAGGACTCGAATCCATGGTTTCTTCAGCCCAGCCCTCTAATCAACCTTGCTTGCCCACCAGGACTTGGGAAGCTGGGTTGTGATGCCATAAACCAAGGACTGATGGCTGGAACACCAGTGAGAAGCATGGATGTCACTATTCAATGGCCAAGAAGTCAGAGTAGACCTGGAATACATTTCTTTGCTATGCTGTAGGCTTTACACAGGCTTTTCATGTCTCTTTTCTAAGCTCTCTGAAGTTGACAAGATAGGAAATAACATCAAGATTTTTCTTCAACTTAAATCACTGGCCTAGAGTTACCTTGTTTATTAGGCAATTGTGGGGGGGAGGAAGGGGGCCTAAAAATTGGATTTCCTGATACCCAAGATAGAGTTGATTTGGTAACTTGGAGTTTCTAGGGTAAGATACAAATACAGTGACGTATATTAACTTATTGATTAATTAATTTATGCAAAAGCTACAAATCTACATTAGAGAATGCACATTTTTTCACTTCATAATAAATATGAGATTCCTCTCACATACTTCTTTAGCTTCTTCCAAAAACAAACTACCAAACTGGTAACTGCCCAATTAGTTGGAGTTGGAGTTAGTTAGGTGCTTCAGTTAATTATGGAACTGCACAGTATAAAAACCATATAACACCACTGAACACAATGTGTTCCCTCCTTTCTTTACCAGGTCTGCTACTTTGGGGTAAGACCTAGGACATTGTAGGATTAAGACCAGCAAAAATAAATTCCTTGGCCACAAACTAAAAGTGACTCTTCTGTGTAGTGCCTTTTTGACTGAAGCCAATGGACCACTAAATCTGCTTGGGAAATGATTTGTTAATTATTCTTTTCCTTTTATGACTTTTTTCGAGATAAACTTACTTGGAACAGCCTCCTAGAAAACCTTTTAAAATGCCAATTGCACAATTGTGCAAATAATGTAAAAATGAGTCACATGATACACTCAGTACTTGGCTAATTAACAAGCAATAAATGAACTCTTGCCTATCAAATTTTGTACCAGGCTGTGTTAATGACAATGGAGCCACAGTTGGAAGAGTTTGGTTTTAAGTAAATAGGTTCTTATAGGGATTAGTCAGTGGAAATCAAGAATTATTGATCATAGTTCTATGTTTTACTAAAATTGAACATTGTTGGTGGATTGGATTCAGGGAACATTTATTAAGCCCCTCTAGGGCTCTGTGATAGGCCCGAGGAACAAAGACACAAAAGATGAAGCAGATACAAAGGATTCCCTTGAAAGTTAATAATCTAGCAAAAGAAGAGGCAAGTAATCAAAGAGAAGAGTAGGGTGCTTTTGACTGCAAGGACAGAATATCCAACTAATATGGCGTAAGTGACAAAATATTTAATAGCAGGTTCAGTAGCTCAACAATGTCTTCCACATTAGGCTTTTCCCATTCTTTTGCTTCACCATCTTCATCATGTTGTTTTTTTTTGTTCTTAGGCTTATTGCCCTCATGTTTGCAATATGATTGTCTTGCTGCAAGTATTGTATTCTCAAATGATAGAATTCACAAGCAGTAAGCAAGGTGAGTTGGTAGAAGATCATATCTACTCATAGGGTATTCATCAAAACAAGTCACATGTCCACATCTAGATGCAAGGGGGTGAGGTGCCTGGAAATCCAGTTTGCCTGGGTAGCCA
Source organism: Micronycteris hirsuta (assembly GCA_004026765.1). NCBI lineage: Eukaryota > Metazoa > Chordata > Mammalia > Chiroptera > Phyllostomidae > Micronycteris > Micronycteris hirsuta. Next base: position 36,561 of record PVJI01011014.1, on the reverse strand, counting down.
CTTTCCATCATCAATTTAGTCCCTATGATCCTTATGGAAGGGATTAAAAAAATCTGTTGGGCAATTAGACATCTCTGCCACATAATATAAAAGTGCTCATGTTACAGCAAGCACAAAAACACACAGAATATGAAGACAGCCAATGCTGCCTTGAAAAATGATGGGAAGTTTTGTAGAGGATCTGACATTTTAGCTGAGTCACCAGGTGGATGGGGGAGAGAAATCCAAACAGGAAACCTGTTGTGCAAAGACATAGAGGCATGAAAAGGCATGTCGGATTCTGATGCTGTTTGTATTTTCTTGCCCTCTTTTCTCCCATCTTTTGGTCAAACGGCCATATCTAGCAAGTCATTTAACTCCTCAGGGTATATAAAAATAAGGCAGTTGGATTTTGCAATTTTGAAAAGGTCTCCAAGGTTCTCTCATTCACTCCTTCTCTACCTTCAAAGCTTTAAGTAGACATTAATAGGCAGTCTCACGTTTCTTATATGGCTAGCAAAGGTGTGCTTTAATCTTACCCCCTCTATAAAAATACATTTCAAAACTATCTCAGGGAAGGAATGTGGTTATTGCAGGCAGAGCATGAAATTGGGGATCATGGATCTGAATTTGAAGCCAAACTTTGTCATTTACTTGCTGTGTGACCTTGAGAAGACACTTAAGATCCTTATGCCCCATCTGTAAAATGGCAATTGTGGTATTTATCTTGCGTGGTTCTTTGGAAGACTTAGTAGTACTTGGTTTTAAACACGCAACACAGTGCTGAATACTTATTATGTTCTCAAATAATTCACAAATGAAGAAATAAAAATTACCAATACACAGTCTTAAATATTCAATGAGAAATAACTTTGTGTGTGTGTGTGTGTGTGTATCAAATGGGCAAAGATTTTTTAAAATATTTTCTGACTTTATTTTTTCCTGCTAATTGATTTATTGTCTATTCTATTACAGTTGTTCCAATTTTCCCCTTTTGCCCCCCCTCCACCCAGCCCACCTCTCTTGCCCAAAGTCAATCCCCTCTCCGTTGTTTATGTCCATGCATCATTCATACATGTTCTTTCACTTGTCCCTTTCTTCTTCCTTCCACCATTATTCCCTCCCCCCACCCCTCTTGTCACTGTTAGTCTGTTCTGTGTTTCCATGTCTCTGGTTCTATTTTCCTCTTTAGTTTATTTTGTTCATTAGATTCCAGTTATAAGTGAGGTCATGAGGTATTTGTCTTTCCCCAACTGGCTTGTTTCACCTAGCATATTCTCCAGTTCTATCCATGCTGTCGCAAGAAGTAGGACTTTTGTCTTTCTTTCTGCTGTGTAGAATTCCATTGTGTAAACATACCATAATTTTTTGATCCACTCATCTACTGATGGGCCCTTGGGCTGTTTCCAACACTTGGCTATTGTAAATAGTGCTGCTATAGGGGTGCATAAATTCTTTTGAATTGATGCTTCAGGATTCTTAGGATATATTCCCAGCAGTGGAATTGCTGGGTCATAAGGCAATTCTATTTTTAATTTTTTGAGGAAATTCCATAATGTTTTCCACAGTGGCTGCACCAGTGTGCATTCCTACCAACTGTGCACTAGGGTTCCTTTTTCTCCACAGCCTCGCCAACACTTGTTGTTTGTTGATTTATGATGGCCATTCTCAGCGGTGTGAAGTGGTTTCTCATTGTGGTTTTAATTTGCATCACTCTGATGGCTAGTGATGTTGAGCATCCTTTCATATGTCTCTGGGCCCTGTGTATGTCCTCCTTGGAGAAGTATCTGTTTAGATCCTTCGCCCATTTTTAAATTAGATTGTTTGTCTTCCTGGTGTGGAGTCATGTGGGTTCTTTATATATTTTGGAGATGAAACCCTTGTCCGAGGTATCATTGTTTCCCCATATGGCAAATATAGTTTCCCATATGGCTGGTTCCCTTTTCAATAATGGTTTCTTTAGATATGTAGAAACTTTTTAATTTGATGCAGTCCAAACAGGCAAAGAATTTTCAAATCTTAAGAAATGGAGACAACTGTACTTGAACAACAGCAACAAAAAAGTTTAAAAAAAAAAGAATTTATGTTAGGTGGATAATCAATGATGTGCACATAGGGCATACTTAGTATAAAGTTATTCATCCTGGTGTTAGTTGGAATAAAAAGTATTGGAATGCACACAAATAGCCAACAATAGACAATTCACTGAATGAATTAACTTTCCATTCTGTTATTTTAATATTACTTAGATATTAATAATCAAGTTTTTAAATTTTTTCAAAAGATTTTATTTATTTTTTTAGAGAGGAAGGGAGGGGGAAGAGAAGGAGAGAAACATCAATGTGTGGTTGCCTCTCACACGCCCCCTACTGGGGATGTGGCCCACAAACCAGGCATGTACCCTGACAGGGAATCGAACTAGTGACCCTCTGGTTCACAGGCTGGCGCTCAATCCACTGAGCCACACCAGGCAGGGCTAATAATCAAGTTTCAAAAGATATTTGGTGATGTGAGGGAAATAGCCATGATAATATTTATTTTAAAAAGGCAATCTATAAAAAACTATTCACTACATGGTCCAAGTTTTGTATAAGTAAATAAATATCATGCTTAGAAGAGTGAGTGGAAGTTAAAACACCAAAATGTGAACATGATTATTTCTGGGTACTGCAAAAATAAGGGGCTTTTATTTTCTTCTGTGCTGCTCTGAATTTCCAAATTGTCTTGTGCACATATAATGACATGAAAAAACAGTTATAAAATTAAGAGAAAATATCAGGTTAGAAAAATTATCCCCCAAATCATAGTACATTGACTCCAACTATGTAAGAATACCCACACATTCCCTCCACCCCACCCAAAGAAGATTGAAAGGAAATATATCCAAATTTATTAGTGATTTTCTCTGGGTAGGGGATGATGGATTATTGCCATTTTTTTCTATATACTAGTTTGTATTTTCCAACTTTTCCATGATTGACATATATTATTTTTATAAGCAGGAAAAGAAAATTACCACCAAATAAGACCTATAAAATATTTCTTGAGTACTATATTACACATAGCCATCAGTGTGGGTAACCACCAGCAAAACAAATAAGTCTGAGGACCCAGGCTTTTTGTGCTCCACAGCTGGGAAGTCATTTGACCAGTGTGGGGACCTGGTACCCATGTTTATACTCTGCCTCCTGAATATACCAAGTCCCGTGTTCTAAAAGGCAGAGGAAGAAGGCCACAGTTACTGTTGATGAGGCAGATGAGTGAATTTTGCTGGAACTTTATAAAAATTATAAAATTTTTAATAGAACCTGTGCTCCAGGCTGCAGGGACTGAAGGGCAGCCTGCCCTTTTTAAACTTGTTTGTTGAGCCGATAGTGCTTCTGGCTGGATTCATGGAGCTCTCTGGTGGCCAAGAGGTGTCAACGCAGCAAGTTTTGCACTCCCAGAACCAAAACCGAGATTGACTAATCAAACCAGAATGTTCAGAAACTACTGCGTACTTACAGATTAAATGTCAAGTCCTCATAATAGGTAGGAAAATATCTGTCTCCACTATTCTCATAGTATTTCCAGTGAAGAAGGAATCCTTCATATCTGCCAGATAGAATAATGCCTTTATGCCCATGTGGAAGTCACTTGGGGCTGCTTGGTTTTGTGATAACTTGTTGGTTGAATTGGGTGATGTGCACTGACGTGTGTGTGAGCCCTGATTGCATTGCTTGTTTCACAAATCCATGCTGTATGAAATTGCCCTTGTGGGTTGTTTTTCAAGTGGGTTTTCATAGCATCATAGAATGTTAGAGCTGGAAGGAGCCTTAGAAACAGAGAGACTAAGGCCCAATGAAGTCTAGTGGCTTAAAGAAATGACTCACAGGAATGTAGCATATTCCAATCTTAAGAACTTTGTCTAGAATGCTCTAACATTTCCCTCAAGTTGCTTTTATCTGAGTTGGTCGACTTAAAACCAAAGCTAAGGCTTCAGACTCTCATTGTTCCTTCATAGACTTGTGTTTCTCTGTTTGCATCACACTGTGGATCTGAGAGGGAGTAATCAGCCAGTTTGTGTGTGTGTGTGTATAATCCTGTGTAACCATAAGTCTATGTATGTAGCTGTTCCTGTATTTCTGTGAATCTCTATCATTTCTTTTGGGCATATTCCACACAATCAATCATATTATAAATTCATTGAAGGTGATCTTCTATGTCCTTTGTGTTCTAATATAATACTCTGTAGAAGTATTGGAACCTTTGATACAACTCACATTATTTTCTTTGTAAGCCATGAATGAAAATAATGTTTGAATCATTTGGGTTTTAAGACTCATGACTTTGTTTATAGGCTATTGTTATATACTTAAATTTTACATCGGCACTGACTCTTAGAGATGCTGCAACATTAGTGGAAACTTACCTCTGGGTGTTCTGGAATGTTCCATTGAAAGGTAACTAAGGGGAGAAGAAGGAACAACTTGTACTCCCCAATTGGCAGGCCAGTTATTTGGTTACATATTTATTTTTTTCTGAAGCAAGAGCACTCTGAATTCTATTCCTCTCTAACATCGTCTGAACAATCACCAAGGTAGCTTTGTGATGGCACCTTAGAACTTTGCTGGGCATTTAGAAGTCTAAAGATACACCTTGAAATGCTCTCTATGGTCAGTTTGACTTTTCCATCAAATTTATTCATTTTAACAACTTTTTCATTTTTTTAAAAAGAGAAATATACATAAGAAACAATAATTTAAGGTGGGCCTTGGGAAGTCCTGTAATAGAGCTCAGTGCTAGGAAAAAAGCAGGAACCAGTATGGCAACAGGTTTGGGAACCAGACATTTGGGGTTTGATTTTTGGCATTGCCAAAAACATGAGAGGGAGGAAGTGGACGGGAATGTGAATGGGGCAGATGAGCCCTGGATGGTTATCGTGTGTGTGTGATGTGTATGTGGAGTTTCATTGTAAAGTTCTGTCTACTTTAGGGTAAGTTAGAAACTCTCCATAAGACCCTAAACTACCCACCCATCCCAAAATATAATCATAATGAAAGAAACTTGACCAAGATCATTCAACAAGTGGCAGAAGAAAAGCAACATAACTTAATGCAAGACTATACTACTAAAAGAGCATAGCACAAAGGTCATAATGAACACAGACTTTGAAGTAGGACATTGATTCAAATCAATTATATTACTCTACTTGTAACCCTGGGATTCAGTTTCCTCAGCTATAAAATTAGAATAGAACACCCACCTTCCAAAGTAGTTGGGACCATGAGAAATTAATATGTTTCATGCACTTAAAACTCTGCCTGGCCTTTGTAGACATTATCTCAAAGTGGCTTCTGCTTTTTCAATTAATATTCTAAGTGGATTAAGAACCCAAATGGATTCCAGTGTGCTCACTGGGAAAAACCATGTTTGGGAGAAGCCATTCATTTTGTCCTAAGGAGAACAGGAGTTCTCAGGTCTCACCGGGAAGGCCAGGCCAGCAGTCCCAATTTCTTGGAATTTGATGATTTGGGAGCCTCTTTCATGCTGTAGTAACCACTAAATGGGGAGGATTTCCCATCAAATCCCAAAGGATATCTGGTTGCTTCATTGGATGTGAGTGTCACAATCCACACAGGAAGGACTTCTAAAATAAATGACTTCTCAGTGTATAACTGAGCCCCAAGTCTCCTGCTTCTTCCTCTATCCAGCTGTTCCTGGATTCCCAGGGGAAGAGGCATGCAGCTTTCATCAGCAATCATCATTGAGCTTCTTACATGGACTCTGTTTCTAATTTATTACTATGTCCCCAATACATGGCTCACAAAGAGGAGTAAGGATCGTTTTTAGATGAGTGGGTGGATGGATGAGTGGAGGGGTGGAGGGGTGGTTGGATGAGCATGTAGGTGGTTGGGTGGATGGATAGATGGATGGAGGTGGAAACTGAGCTGATGCAGGATATCAGTGTATCTGTGTGTTAAGAATAGTTTTATTTTTGAATGTCTTTTTATAGCTTGTCTTCTTTACAAAGTTCCAACTAAGGAGAACCTACTGTATACCAGATAGTCTACCACTGGGTACATGTTGTATACTAGGTAGGGTATCAATGAACACCTATTTTTTATATCATTTAATCCTCACAGTACTCTATAAGGGAGGCTTTATTAATATCATTTTAGAGATGAAGAAATCCATGCTCAGAAAAGTTGAAGAACTTGCCTAAGTTCATCCACCATGTAAGTCCATGCTCTTCCCTGTATATCATGCAGTGCAGGTATACCTACAGTAAAAAAATAATCCATACCAGCATAGAAGTGAGGAAGAGAGTCACTAACTCAAATACATTTCTTAGAGGCAGAGGGTCACTAGGTAAAGAAAGTCCAATGGAAGAAAGCAAGTCTTCACTTGGATATGTATTGGAGGCTGTTGAGTGGCAGATGAGAAGAGATCATGGATCAATGAAGACAGGAAAGTGGTACCAGGCAGTCTCATACTCCCAGGGTTCTCTTCCAACTGGAACTCAGTCACTTATTGGAAGGAGTGAGATGGGTTACTCTATCTCCATTCTGCCTGGGTTGCCCCTAGGATTAAACTACCCCATCTGTCCACAGGGGCAACCTCTGCCAATAAATTCTCAGACAACCTGGAGGCAGTGAGGGGATACCAAATGTCTTGCATGTCCTTTGTTCAAGTTCAGGAAAAAAGTAGAACAAGAGCAGAAACTGAGACATTGATTTTTGTGTATCTGCTTTACTGAGGGAGTGCTCTCAGGAGAAGGGGAGTAAGGGAAGCCAGATGGGGCAAGGGGGAAAGATCCAATCATGTTAATGGTGTTAGCTAGAGATTGGCTTCGGCCCTTTCTCATAGAAGCAGGAATCACACCACAGAGTTGATCCCACCTTAAAGCAAGTGCTGGCCTTTTGCATCACCATATCAGTCAGTTGTTAGCTAGGGACTGCCCATTGGAAAGGGGTTATAACTTTCTGGGCTAGGTAACTCCCGTGGACCAAGGACAATTCTCCAGAAAAGGGATCAGCTGTGAGCTGCCATTAGCAGCCAACAGTCATAGCAGCTGGGGAAGGGGAGTCCAGCCCAGTTAAGGGATCTGATTGGGTCATCAACATCATGCAATACACCCACCAAGCTTCTGAATATGTTCCTGCTGGTGTAGAGTATGCAGAATTTCTGCAGGTATTTTAGTCACGGCCCTTCTTGTGGGAATGCAGACTGACTTGGGTGGAGATAGTCCACCTAGAAGTCCATTCTTTCATCATGGAGGAGAGGGGGTACCAAGCCTAGATCCTTCCCATGAGCCTGCCAGTTTAGAGACTTTCCCCACTCACTCTTTGCTGGCCATATGCTGCTTGGGTCCCCCCTCTGACTCAGTCTAAATTTAATGTTCTTGGTGAAGTCTAGCTTAGGGTTTTTATTTTAGTAGCATTTATCATGCACAATTACCATTGATATACTATAGCCAACATCATGACATCTTGGTTATATCTTCTGTCTTCTATCCCCATGTTTTATTTCTCCTCTTAGTTTAAATGTTCCCCATATCCCTGCTAAATGCCTGTCCAACACCTCCCTCTCCAATCCTGTTAATACTTAACCTGTCAATGTTTTGTTGGGTGAAGAATAATGGAAAAGCAATCAAGTTGACTTTGAGTGCTAAGGGAGTGAAAACTGATTATGTGTCTAATTTGAGACATTCCTAAAAGTGTGCCTTTCCTTTATGGTCAAGATTGAAAGAAACAAATGGATATAGGGTTTTTTTTTCTTTTAGACCTTAAGGATTAGTCATAGGATTGTGTTGAAATTATTCAATCCAGAAAAAAGTGATTAACATTTAACTCTCTTAATGGGCAATTACTCAACAATGGGTAAATATTTACTCATCATCTATTCCAAGGAGTGAATGTTAACTTGAGTCAAATAGTTACTTGTTCTTTAATAATGAAAAAGTGCATTTTGTATAGCTCTAACAGCTACAATTTCCTGCCAAGTAAAAACTGACTGAAGGATGTTCAGAGGCCTGAGGTGGGCTTAAATTACAGATAATTTACTCACCTACTCCCTCACTGAAAAAAAAAAACCCAAAACACTATAAAGATTTGTTGTACTCACCACTATTTGTTGAAATCTGGCTGCCCCAAATCTCACACAGTCAAATATAATAAATCAACTAGGTTTCTGAGTCTTTAGATCTGTGTCAGCCTCTGTTTACCGAAAAAATACCTGTTTCTTGTCATTATGGATGCAAGTCAGGGCACAGGCAAAGCCACAATGCTGGATGCCTTGTTCTTTGTAATGTGCTTATAATAGTTCTGCCTCAGAAGGGGAAGGATGGCTTGGGAGAACTTGTCCAGTTTGGAAGGACTTGGCAGCTTCCAATCTCTTTGGTTGTATATGTCTACACTGTAGTCAGTGGGATTAATTCAAAAATCCCAAAGATTCCCACATGACACAGAGCACATGCATGGCCTGAAGACTCAGTTAAGGGAATAATGGGTACCGTTTCTAAGAATTGCACTTCACTTCCAACAAGTACGTTTTAATCAGCAGGAAGGAAACCAGTTTAAAAGTTGAAACATGAACCAAGATTAGAGGCTCAGAATCGGGACATGGGACTTTGATGTTAATATACCAGGTATGACCTATCACACAGAGAAGTCAATGATGCCTGCCCAGGGAACCACTGAGAGAGAGGACTGGAGTGTCCAGACTTGAAAGAAGATCTAGGGTCTGGAACTTGGTATATCAGTGAGGGTATGCTAACTGCTATACCAACTACTCCAAGTCTGGGGGCTTTACACGAATCAAGGTTTATTTCTTCCTCATGTAGCATTCCAAGGGGGCTGTGTTCATGCAGGCATTCCAATACCCATACTCCTTCCATTTTATGGTTTCACTATCCCCTGGGACCTTTTAGTCCTCTGCCTTCTGAGCTACTGCATCCAGCTAGCAAATGAGGCAAAAAAGAAAGAAAGAAAGGGAGAGAGGTCGGGGAGGGGGGGGGAGAGGGAGGAAGGAAGGCAGGCAGGCAGGCAGGCAGGCAGGAAGGAAATGCAGGATAGCATGGGAAGTTTTATAGGTCCACCCATATTCTGACCAGATGTGTCATATGAACCCACAAACATGCAGGGGAGGCTAGGAAGTCTGTGCCGAAGATGTAAAGGCAAATGGTTTTGTGTAAAACTAGCCAGTCTGCCATACATGGCTTCAAGAACTTGAGACCATTCATCCAAAAAAAAAAAAAAAAAAACCAAACTGGGAGTACGGAGGATACTCATTTGGAAGAGAGCTGGAGAAAGAACAAAGAAAGAAGGCAGGAAAGAAACTAGTTAAAACTTAGTGGGATACTCCAGGAAAATTGCCAAGTTAGAGTAGATTCACTTACACTCATAATGGGAGATAAAAATTGTCCTCATTTGGGTTTATTTTGTTCAGGCACAGGCTTTAGAGGGTGAGTTCAACTTACTAAAGCAAAGGATTAGATGAGAGGAAAATGTGCTTTGATTGAGGACCCAGCTGTGTCAGAAAGTAACAGGGAGAGGAAGAGCGGGTCAAGCCCCACTGTGAGCACCTGATTATGGCAGACTCTGGAGGTGGCCTGTCAAAGGAGTGGCTCCTCAGGCTCCTCATTCACTAGGGATGTTCAGGGAAGAACTAACTTGACTGAGAGAAGGTGCCAAAATGTACACAGGCTCATTTCTGGAAATATAGGATAATCCTGCTCCATTTTCTCTCTTTATTTCTTTTCTTCTCCTGTCTGTGAATTCAGCCTTGTCCCAGTCAGCTCTTTTTGGAGGAGGCTTGTGATGGAAGGGAAGGTTCTGACAGGGAGCTGGAAGAGATGCAAGGGCTTAAGGATGGCCCTACCCAGCAGGTAGCGTCAGGGGCCTCCAGCCTGGCATGGGGCCTCCAGCCTGGCGTGGGGCCTGGTGTGGTTCCTAACTGGATCATGCTCTCCCTCCCCAACAATTCCCACAGGCCCTCTGGGGCGGACTCTTTTGTGGCAGTTTCTGGCAATCCCAAATGTGGCTTGTTGTCAAGCCTCTGGACCAGTGCCCAGGAGCCTGTTGGAAGTCCAGATTCCCAGTCAAGAAGAACAGAATTAATTGGCCAAGTGCCAAGATAATATTTTCCCTTATAATCAAAAACTCTGCCTAGGAAATAAGTTCAACTTCTTTCTTATTTCCTTAACTCTTCTTCAATCTCCTCTAGAATAGTGATCTTTAAAAGACATTTTAAAAGTGTATTTTATTGATTACGCTATTACACATATCCCATTTCTTTTCTCCTCTTTATTCCCCTCTGCCTTGAACCCCCCCTCCCATCAGCATTCCCCCCTCCTTAGTTCATGTCTATGAGTTTTACATATAAGTCCTTTGGCTTCTCCATTTCTCAAACTATTCTTAAATTCCCCCTGTCTGTTTTCTACCTACCATTTATGCTTCCTATTCCATGTACCTTTTCCCCCATTCTCCCCCTCCCCGCTGATAACCTTCCATGTGATCTCCATTTCTGTGATTCTGTTCTTGTTCTGGTTGTTTGTTTAGTTTGTTTTTGTTCTTGTTTTCTTTGGGTTCAGTTGTTGCTAGTTGTGAGTTCGTTGTCATTTTACTGTTCGTATTTTTGATCTTCTTTTTCTTAGATAAGTCCCTTTAACATTTCATATAATAAGGGCTTGGTGATGATGAACTCCTTGAACTTGACCTTATCTGGGAAGCACTTTATCTGCCCTTCCATTCTATATGATAGCTTTGCTGGATAGAGTCATCTCGGATGGAGGTCCTTGCCTTTCATGACTTCAAATGCTTCTTTCCAGCCCCTCTGTGCCTGTAAGGTTTCTTTTGAGAAATCAGCTGATAGTCTTATGGGAACTCCTTTGTAGGTAA
>PVJI01011014.1:0-25602 GCA_004026765.1 Micronycteris hirsuta | reverse complement strand
TGCTTTTAAGATTGTCTCCTTATCTTTCATCTTAGGTAATGTAATTATGATGTGCCTTGGTGTGTTCCTCTTTGGGTCCAACTCCTTTGGGACTCTCTGGGCTTCCTGGACTTCCTGGAAGTCTATTTGCTTTGCCAGATTGGGGAAGTTCTCCTTCATTATTTTTTCAAATAAGTTTTCCATTTCTTGCTCTTCCTCTTCTCCTTCTGGCACACATATGACTGGGATGTTGGAACACTTAAAGTTGTCCCGGAGGTTCCTATGCCTCTCCTCATTTTTTTGAATTCTTGTTTCTTCATTCTGTTCCGGTTGTATGTTTCTTTCTTCCTTCTGGTCCAAATCATTGATGTGAGTCCTGGTTTCCTTCCCTTCTCTCATGGCTCCCTGTATATTTTCCTTCATTTCACTTTGTATAGCCTTCACTTCTTCCTCTATTTTGTGACCATACTCAGCCATTTCTATGAGCATCCTGATTACCAGTGTATCTGATAGGCTGGCTATCTCTTCATCGCTTAGTTCTATTTTTGGAGTTTTGATCTTTTCTTTCATTTGGGCCATATTTTTTTTGTATTGACACAGCTATTATGTTGTAAGGGGCAGAGCCTTAGGTATTCAACAGGGTGGGGCAACCTATGTCACTGCATTGTGGCACTATATGTGGGGGAAGGGTCCAAGAGGGAACAGTGCCACTTGCTTGGCTCTCAGCTGGCTTTCAGTCACTTTCTACCCACAAGCAAATTGGGCTCTTCTGGTGCTGATTCCTGGGCGAATGGGTTTGTGTATGTTATAGGACTCTGTGGGTCTCTCCAACAAACTCTCCTGTGAGGCTGAAAGTTTCTCTAGCTGCCAGCTGCTTCAACTCTCACAGATTTTTACAGCCAGAGGTTTTAAGGCTTTATTTCCCTGTGCTAAAACCCTGGGTTTTACAGTCTGCCTCACTCCCCAGTTGTTCCTCCTGTTTTATCAGCACACAAACGTGGGACTTCCTGGTCCGCCAGCCACTGCCTCGCCTGCCTGGTCCTCCACCTGCCACCTTGCTGCACATCCTTTCCACCCCGGCTGCCTGTCTCTGCTCCTCCTACCAGTCTGAATGAATGTTTCTCCTTTAACTCCTTGATTGTCAGACTTCCATACAGTTCAATTTTCTGGCAGTTTTGGTTATTTTTTGTTTTAAAATTTGTTGCTGTCCTTTTTGTTGTGCAAGGAAGCAAAGTGTATCTACCTATGCCTCCATCTTCACTGGAAGTATCTTAAAAACATTTTTTAAGTGCATCTCCCCCCATAAAACTTTTTTTGAAAGATTTTATTTATTTTAGGCAGAGGGGAAGGGACATAGCAAGAGAGACATCGATGTGTGGTTGCCTCTCATGTGCCCCTGTACTGGAGACCTGACCTGCAACCCAGGCATGTGCCCTGACTGGGAATTGAACCAGCAACCCTTTAGTTCGCAGGATGGCACTCAATCCATTGAGCCACACCAGCCAGGGCCCCACAATAAAACTTTTATTTAACAAACACTTAAATGGCGCTTCCTTGGGGCCTTACACTATTCTAAGTGTTGTACACATAATAACTTATTGGATACAACCACTGCATGACATAGGTGCCATTATTATTTGTATTTTACAGATGAGAACTTAGAGGTAAGAAAGACTTACTGGTTTACCCAAGGTCATGCAGCTTATAGGTAGTACACCTGGAATTTGAACCAAGGTCATTCAGTTTCAGAGTCTGTGTTCATAACTCTACTAGTAGACTGTCTCTTTATATGCTCTTTCCCCAAAAGAAAGCGTGGGTTGCTTTGTAAAGTGGTATAACATACATATAGAAAAATGCAAAAAGTCAACACATTTTCAATGAACACACCCAAGTACCCAATCTCCACCCCAAACAGAACATCACCAGCCCCAGAGGAGCCCATTCGCCTCTACCCTAACCCCAAGGATAACCCTTATCCTGGCTTTTATCAACATGGATTAGTTTGAACTATTTTTTGAATTATAAACAAATAGAACCATACAGTATACTTTCTTTTGTTTCTAATTTATTTCCCTCTGTATCACCTTTGTTTTTGGCTATAGTCAAATTTATTTGTTTTCCTTGCTATGTAGTATTTTAATTTTTTAACATATTACAATTAATATATTTTATTATTGATGAATATTTTGCTAACATTCAGTTTGAGATGGTATGAATGGGGCTGCTATGTACACATCTTTGGGTGAATTCACAGAGGTATTTCTGTTGGGTATATACCTAGAAGGGATTACAAATAATCAGCTTTAGTAGATACTGACAGTTTTCCAAAGTAGGTGTACCAATTTACAATCCCATCAGCAGTATGCGAGCATTCCAGTTGGTTCACATTTTTGCCAACACTTGGAATTTTCTTTCTTTCTTGTTTTTAGCTATTCTGGCTGGTGGCATGTATCACACTTGAAAAAACAGCCTATTTTTAAGAAAAGTTTTAGACTTAGAAAAATTGAGAAGATATTATTACAGAGAGCTCCTATATACCCCATACCCAGTTTTCCCTATTATTAATACCTTACATTAGTATGATATATTTGTTAACAATTAGTGAACCAATATTGATACCTTGTCATTCATGTAATGCTTGTTAAACAACAAACACACCTAAGAAATAATTGTTAATTTATTTTCCCTTTGTCAAATTGAGGACTATTAAGTAACAATTTCATAGATTATTCAAATGGACCAGGGGTGGGTTGATGACTCTAATGCAGCAGTTTCCATCCTTTTTCATCACTTGACACACATAAAGTAATTTCTAAAATTCTGTGGCACGCCAAAAAGTATATTATTTTTTGCCCATCTGATTAAAAAATAGGTATAATTTTCATTCACTCACACCGGATGGCTATTGTTGTGTTGGCTGTTGTCACTTTTTTACTTGACAATCTAAGGGAAAAGAGGTCAGTGCCCCAACTATATAGTCAGGTATTGCGTGTTTAAAAAATTCTTGTGGTGCACCAGTTGAAAATTGCTGCTCTAATGCAATGCTTTGCTTGTTAAAGTCAAACCCATCAGTTACCTCATGTAAACCTTTATGGCCATCGTCCTTGATCAGGGATTCTCCAAGTGTGGTCCAAAGAGGCACATGGTGCTCCTGTTAAAATGCTAGTTCTTGGACCCCATGCCACACTAAGAATCAAAACCTCTGGGAGTGCAGGCCAAAAATATGCCTTTTGAACAAGAAACTTCAGGTGGTTCTAATGCATCCTAAATCCTGAAAACTTGTGTTCTAGACATAGAAAAGCATTCCAAGTAAATAGTACCTATCATATTTTCAACCTAGGGGCATATTATTTTTCGGGATGGATGTCTATTCCTAAGACAGTCATTTAGTTTATGTTGTACTTTAATCAAATAAAGGCTCATGGGCAAAACGGCAGCCTGTTTATACCAGAGTCCCAAGGAGGATGACTCTTGAGTTAGGTTTCCCAAGACCTTGTCTAAAAAAGATTATACTGGAAAACATAAATGATGCAGCTGGTCCCCAGTGGGTAAGGCAGCTGAGACAGAGAGAGAGTTAGGGCTCTTGACCCCCTTGGAATCTCAAAAGGAACTTTAGTGTCAAAGAGGGTGTGGAGCACAGCAGGAAGAGATCAGTGTGTAAAATATTCCAATGGCAAATTCCAGGAAAGCAGCAGTCTGAGCTAAATGGGACAAGAGACAATACACATTAATTGAAGACTACGTCGTCAATTTAGTGGCATATTTATTGAAATAGCCCTTCGTGTTCTAAAAAAAGTACTGGGGTACAGACCTCCGAATCCCTGCAGGAAACTACAAATTCCCGGGAGGGAGCAGCAGCTCCAATCCTGACTTTAATAACAAAAGGCAATTATTTTTAGTATTTTCCAGTAGATCTCAGCTGTCTGGTATTGTCAGACTCTATTCCTGGAGAGGTGGAATTTAGAGAGATTGGATTGAGTGAATGAGGAGGGGAGGAGAAAAGGAGTAAAGGAAGTAGAGGATAAAAGAGGGAAAGAGAGAGAAAGAATGAGAACATGAATGGGAGCTTACAAGCTTTTTTACTCTGGCATGATGGACCTCAAAGCAAAAATAATCAATGCCAAGATCAAATCTCCAAATAAAATAAAGGGACTCTAAAACAAGCAATTTGTCAGACTGGTTTAGGGGTACAGGGAAGTGTAAAGAACCTAGAGAGAAAGTAGGTCAATGATAAATTTGGGTGGAAATACCCGGACACCATTGTGGGTGCTAGTGTTGTCACTAATTAAAAAGTGGTAAAACCATGGGAGGTGCTAGCATCAGAGGGGATAGTGGTGGCAGGCTGTGGAGGAGTGGAAGGGTATCGAATTAATTTTTTAAAACTGCATGGAAAACCCAGACTTGTAGACCCAGCAGGTCTGATGGATGAATAGCTTAGTGAAGTAAAGAAATGGGTACCCTGTCTCCTGCCAATTAGGTTTTAAAAAACTATGGAGAAGCGGGAAGGTTGTTAAGTGGAGACATGATTTTGCAGAGCATTTGTCTTTCATGGCAAGCTGGGGGTGGGGGTTGGTGGAAAGCACAATCTTGACAATTATAGGGCAGAAAATGAACATGAGTTCCCTATCAAAATAAAGAGTAAACACAGAAGGAAAATACTAAAAGATCCCAAGTATGGCAGAATTGTTTACAATGGGAAGCTTACACATCTTAAATTAAGATAAATGGATTTTATGATGGAAAAGAGCAGTTGTCCTAAAATTACATAATTATTGGCTGAGGAAGGAGAACATTATGTCTAGAACTTTAAAAGATGTTTCTATGGTGTCTTAGAAAATCTTGCTTAAAAACTCATTGAGATTGGCTGCACAATAGCAGTCTTACGTAGATTTTTAAGTGGCTTAAGAAGCACAGTATGCAGTTGATAACTTACAGAAACATTTCAGCCTGGGAGGAACACAACTTCTTTAAGGGTTTGCTGTTAACTGGAACTTCAACTGACCTCACTCTCATATTCTGGGAAAAGAGCAACAACCTGAAAGCTCATTTTAGCACTGTGAGAGAGATCAGCTTCTTACACATAAATGGAGGTTTAAACTAAGAGGTGTTAAGTCAGTGTCTAAAGTCACAAAGCTTATTAAAAAACCCAAATCAAAATTTCAACTGCGGTTATTTAACTTTGAAAGTTGCTTTCCATTGGTTCTCTCATAACTCGTACTTCAAAGTTCAAATGTGAGGTATCCCTGCATGCGAGGAAGGAAGCAGGACCAGTAATGTAGTCCTCCTGGAGAGCTTAGAGCCATTGGCTAAGACAGCAAACACAATTCCTCCTTCTAAATAATACAAGCTCGGATTCCTAAATATCTGATTACACACACCCCTAGAGAATGAAACCTATGTGATTCTCAAGGTGTTCTTTGATGCACTAAGAGGTGATCTAAGAAATCAGTTTAGGGTCTTCCCAGAAAAGCCTTCTGAATGCTTAGAATTGGTAGGACATAGAAGAGATGGAGAGCACAGCTTCCTCCCACCGGGCCTCTGGTCTTTGGTAGTAAGTAAAGATACTTCCTGTCATTCGCCAGAAACTGGGTCAGGTATGCTTCTGTAGAAGAAAAGGGAACATTGCTCAACTGGAGATGGCCTAATACACTATAAGAAAGTAGGCTCTGGATGGTGCCAGTGGGACATCACTAGAGAAAGATAGTGTATTTGCTGCAGATTTGAGAGGAGATGTCCTGGTGAGGTATCTATGGCCTTGCATGGGAAGCAATATGGGGTGGCCGAGCATGGATGCTGTAAGTTCCCTACTATTTTGTAAACAAGGCAGCTTTTACCTTTCTCTCTCTGAGAACAGTGTTTAAGGGAGGAAAAACATTTACAAAAATTCTTTGCATTTCTTTAAGTGGAGTTTCTTTTGTGTGTGTGTGGCAGGGGGTGTCAGGACTTAGAACATAAGGCTACTTGGCAACAACCCAGCTACTATTAACATGTTAAACTTATTTAACTTTTAATTTCTATTCTCATATACATTTGCATATACACTTGCATTTCTTTTCTAAGGAATTTAGCAACAGTGATTTCAGGCTTGGGGGTTTAAATCAAGATAAATGACTTTCCTTCTTTCTGAAGAGCAGGATTCAAGACATATGTCGGCCAAGTGCCAGAATAGTCTCAGACAAAACATGCTGTCTTCATTTGGGGACACTGAATTGATACTTGTAACTGTTTCAAACTTCTCTCCAAGATATTTCAGAGCTCAGAAAATAGAACAAAAGGAATTTGCATTCTTTTTTTCTCTTTCCAGAGTCTACAGCTTCTCACGAATGTCTGCCAAACCTACTATATAGTTAGACATTTATTCAGTCATTCACATTCCCATTATTAATGGCTCAAACAAAGAACATAATAAAATAAAGTTATAAGTGCTAAAAGATGTTTTTGTGACTTCACACCATGACTCAACATCATCCTAATGTTACTGCTTTCATGGCCAAGTCATTAAGTCTCTTTCGGCCTAACTCTGATTGCACCCAAAGCTAGACTGGCAATAAGAGAGGGGCACATATTTTAACAAGCTACTAGAGCTTTCTTTGCCCAAATCCCTGGGACCCAAGAGGAAAAGAAATTGCCTTGGTTTCAATCACATCTCAGAGAAGACTGTAACTCCTTTAGGGTCATAAATTTGCCTCTTCAATGACCTATTATCTCCACCCCACAGCATACTACTCCAAGACTATAAGGATGCCACTTAAACAATATCTGTATAATGATGTATTAATATTATTTTTAATAATAGAGTTAAGATATATTGGTCAAGTTAACAATAGTGTAAAAATGTAAGGTAAGATATTTTTTTGTTAATAAATACATCTCCTGATATGGGATATTTATATCAGTTGAGTGGCATGTGAAGGGTACATTGCTTTAGTTCGATGTATCTATCTGTGGGTTCCTTGGGATACTAGTAGATTGCACACACACACTCTGTGGTCAAGAAGGTTTGAGAAAACTGGATGAGTTTTTAAAAATGTTTCTTTATTGCACTTATCAAAGCCTTTAATATCCTGACATACACTGTGGCTCTCTAAAAGATGATCAAGCGTGAACTGTTTCCCAAACTCATTTAATTATAGAACTCTATTAACACATCTATGTCTGGGGTTCCAAGAAACATATTTTAGGAGATTTTTAGAAAGCAACTTTCTACAAGAGTGATCCTTTACAGAGTACGCAGGCAGTGCTTCTAGCAATAGCTAATTTCTGTGACTTCCTGGTAGAAAGGATGGTAGAACTTGGGGAGAGGCAATCATCAGGTTTTCAAATAAGCAAGGTGATGACTCCTGGAGGCCAGAAACTCCATGAGGACTCCTTGAAGTCACCCTCACCAGCATCTTGCATAAGTGGTTGATATTTGATTGTTGAGTGAATTAATGAATGAATGCTTTCTCAAAGCTTGAGTTCAGCCAAGTCCAGCTGATCTTGATTGTCCTTTGACCCAGGGTCATATGAGAATATAAAATGCATCCTAAGGATTTGGGATCCTTTACAATATATAAACACCCAAATCAGGTAAATAAATATCAGAATTGGTTCACCTTAGGTGTCTCAGAACTGTAGTCTGGCCCCAGTAAAATACTCAATAGCCAATGTATGTTGGGGCAGGAGGTGCCTGATGCCTCGTAGTTTGACTTGAGAAAGATGAACGTATACCTGGTTACATTTTGAGGTGTGCTCGAGCGCAGCACAGGGATATTCTCCCTGCTCCCATGCTGATATAATGGGATACTGGTTCTCAGATGCACATCCGGACACATCAGTGTGTCAGTTGTAAGCTCAAGTTGTAAGTCTCAAGTACTTAGTTATTAATGACATGCATTTGAGAACGATTCACTTTTAAATATAAAAATTAGGGTGGACTTAAGGCTACAGCTAACTGTGATTCCTTTTTGATATGCTTTCTTGAATGAGAGAGAAAACAGCTTGTTTACTAAAACAAAATGATGAGGTGTTGTACCACAGGTTAACGAAGTGCATCCTCCAGAGGATGGTAAGCCAAGAAACTAGTAAAGAGCTGTCCTTAGAAAGACTTCTGATGAGATGGCGGCATAGGTGAATGCGCCATGCCTCCTTACACAGCCAAACAAGGAAAAAACCAGAAATTTATCTAAACAAAAACAGCCAGATCTGACAGAAAATCAAATTGAGAGGACATCTGACAACCGAGGAATTAAAGAAGATACATTCATCCAGTCTGGTGAGCCGGGAGGAGCAGGGCGGAGGGAGAGCACTCGGTGACTCTGCGGTGAGTTGGTGAGCAGACGGCAGGACCGCAGTTAGAGGGGCAGTTCCCGCAGGGCTGCAGCACACCGAGACGGGTGCCTGACCAAAGCGCCGCCAGCGCCCGGCTCATCCGGACCCAGCAGGGTCGAGACTGGTGGACCAGGCAGGTTGGCATTTGCGTGCAGACAAACCGGGAGAGAAAGCAGGGCACAACCCTTCAGAGCAGATTGAGAGCACCTGTGGGGGTGGAGGCGGCAGTGGGAGGAACTCCCAGCCTTACGGGAGAGTTTGTTGGGGAGACCCACAGGGGATTGGAGCCATGCAGCCCGTCCACCGACCCCAGAGCGACACCGGGAGCCAGTGCAGAGGGGCGCAAATTGCTTGCGGGAGGCGGTGTGGGTGTGGAGAGCGGAGTAGGCGCCATGGTGCTCTCAGGTCCTGCCCCCACAGGCTATGTCACAGCACAACGACCATGAGTTTCCCTGCCCAGGTGAACCCCAAGGCTCTGCCCTCCTTACAGTAACAGGCTCACCGAGGGGAAAAAAATGGCCCAAGGAAAGGAACAGATCAAAGCTCCAGAACTAAGCGACCAAGAGATAGACAACCTATCAGATCCACAGTTCAAAACCCTAGTAATGCTTGCCCTGGCTGGTGTAGCTCAGTGGATTGAGCGCGGGCTGGGAACCAGAGGGTCCTGGTTTGATTCCCCGTCAGGGCACATGCCTGGGTTGCGGGCCGGGTCCCCAGTGAGGGCCATGTGAGAGGCAACCATACATTGCTGTTTCTCTCCCTCTCTGTCTCCCTCCCTTCCCCTCTCTCTAAAATAAATAAAATCTAAAAAAAAAGCTAAAAACAAACAAACAAAAACAAACCCTAGTAGTGCTCACAGAATTTGATGAAAAATTATCAAAATTGCTTGAACAAATGAGGAGAGATCTGCAGGGAACCAATAGGGATAAGAAGGAAACTGGGACTCAAATCAACAGAGTGGACCAGCAGAAAGAAAAAAAAACATCCAAACAGAAAAGAATGAAGAAACAAGAATTCAAAAAACGGAGGAAGGGCTCAGAAACCTCCAGGACATCTGTAAACAGCCCAACATACGGATCATAGGGCTGCCAGAAGGAGAAGAAGAAATCTAAGGAATTGAAAACTTATTTGAACACATAATGATGGAGAATTTCCCAAAGCTAGTGAAGGAAATAGACTTTCAGGAAGTCCAGGAAGCTCAGAGAGTCCCAAAGAAGTTGGACCCAAAGAGGAACACACCAAGACACATCATAATTACATTACCCAAGATTAAAAATAAGGAGAGAATCTTAGAAGCAGCCAGAGAAAAGGGGACAGTTACCTACAAAGGAATTCCCATAAGACTGTCAGCTGATTTCTCAAAAGAGACCTTATAGGCAAGAAGGGGCTGGAGAGAAGTATTCCAAATCATGAAAGGCAAGGACCTACATCCAAGAATACTCTATCCAGCAAAGTTTTCATTTAGAATGGAAGGGCATATAAAGTGCTTCTCAGATAAGGTCAAGTTCAAGAAGTTCATCACCACCCAGCCTTTATTGTATGAAATGTTAAGGGGAGTTATATAAGGTATGGAGGAATATCAACAGGGGAGTGGTAGGGGGAGAGGGTGGGAATGGGGCACAGAACAAGTATCATAAATGGGAGGTAGACAACAGACAGGGGGAGGTTAGAATAGTATAGGAAGTGCAGAAGCAGAAGGACTTATGTGTAGGACCTACGGACAAAACTAAAGGGTTGGGAAAGGTGGGGTAAGGGGTGGGGAGCAAGAAGGGGGGGAAGAGTGGGACAACTGTAACAGCATAATCAATAAAATATAGTTAAAAAAGAAAAAAAGAGCTGTCCTTAGTTAATTTCTTTAACTGCAGGTCAGTGAATAGCTTGGTTAGCTTTGATTTCCTTCTCTTCCACTGAGGTTCATAATATTTTCCCTGGGGTATGAATCATGATGCTTTCTTACAATGATGGGTCAGTCGTCTCAGCACCTGTAGTACAGAAGCCCTAAAGAACTCTTGCTCATGGTCTTTTCCTCACAGGTTAGTCCTAACCCCAATCCTAATCATTCATTGCCAAGGAAGCCCTATCTGTCTTAATATTTCTCATGGCCACCCTTTGCCCTCAGGCCTGGATTGGGGTCCAGCTGTTTTGCATTCCATCTTATCCTTGTGTCCAGTTGGCAGAGACTGGCAAGCCTCCTTCTATGGAAGAGTTTGTCACTGTGTGTGAAGGGCTAACTTAACCCTTTCCCCTTCTCTGTGGAAATCCGTTCTTGTGTTAACTTTCCAGCTCTGTTGCCCTGGAAACCTGGTGGAGGTAATATGTCACCTGTGTTACGTGACACTATTGCTTATAGTAAAAATGACTGATTGTTAAATTGCTTCTGGTGCATCAGGATTGTAAATGAATCTGAATACCTGTCAGGACACCATACCTTTGGCTTCCCTGAGTGTGGAACTCTTAGTACCAGCATGTCCCTTATGGCACCTCTGGAAACTATAGTTGCTTATGAGATAATAGCTCCAGGGGGCTTCTAAGCCAAGATAGACCCTGTACTCTCTGATGTGCCTCTAGTCTGTTTGTACCTAAGCTGCTGCTTGTGGGGTCAGGGCAGAAACAAGCCCCCGGACAGCATGTGGGTTCCTGTAAGGACCCCTACAGAGGAGGAACATCTCAAGGCGCCCTGCTGTCTAGTGGTGGTTCCTAGCCACTTTTCCTTCTGAGTAGACTCACACCAATGGTGGCCTATAGCAGTCTTGAGAGTCAGAAGGTTATTTGAACTGACAGACGCCTCTGGTAGACATTACAGTAAACAAGAGCATGGGTATGCTCTCCACTTGGTGGGGCTGACATGACATGTTGTTTAGCTGTCAAGTTTCAGAACACATCCTGGTCTGGCCCTTCAAATCTGTTTGCAGCAAGTTGTTCCTATGTCCTCAGAAGATATTCAGAGCCCATTTCCATTAAAAACAACCCTGTTGATTTATCTTCCTTGAACAAAAGTGATCAGTTGTAAGGGCTGGAAAGGACTTCCACCCTCAGTTTTTCTAGAAGTTTTACGTTTTCTTTTTATGGAGTGATTCATCCTGCTTTTAAATCTCTCAAATACCTTGCACTCCAAGAAGCCTCCCAACATACATACTTCAGATGGCTGAAGCAGCTTTTCAGAGTTTCATTTTATTCAGTATAGTAAGTTCCACTGCTATCTGTGGACTCACTGCCAACAGTTCATACTGAGACTCTTCATTTAGCAGGATGGGCTTGACAGGAGGAGTTTAATAGCTAGCATTTATTGAGCAATTATGAGCACAGAACTGCTCCAAGTGCTTTACGTGAATTACCATGTAAACAATAACCCTGTGAGGGAGGATCTATTATTTATTGTCCTCATTTTAATGATGAGGCAACTGAGGCATAAAACAGTTTAAATGACTTCCCCCAGAGCCACACAGCTCATAAGTGGCAGAACCAGTGTTCATACCCAGGAAGTCGAGTTTTCAAACCCTGTGGCAAGCTGTCCCTCTGAGTCTCATAATGAAGTCAGGATTTTGTCCACCATCACGTAGTTGAGGATTGAGCCTCTTTGAGAGTGTTCCTCGTAGTCCCTGATGTACTTGGTGGATATAGACAGAAGGTTCCCAATGACTAAGCAGGAAGTAGAAGATATTTTAGTTTCCTGCTTCATAAAGGAAAGTGGAAACACCCACCACATTAGGATCACTTATCCATTATGCACTTATTAAGCACCTATTCTTAGGAACCGTGGTGGCCTTGAAGGGTACAACAGTGAACCAAAGGGCCCCAACTCCCTGTTTTGGAGCAATTCCATCCTGGTGTATGTCCTGATCAGATTCTCCCATCCACAAAGATGAAAAAGAGGAGAGTCAGGGATAGAGAAATAGGTAGAAAAGCAGGAAAACAGGAGGAAGGATAAATGTTCCAGGATTTTCTGATTTTCCCTTAAGGAGGTTTTCTGTTTTCCATCATGACTTTGCCACACCCCCAGCAACCAAACAAAGTCAAATCACTGATAGCACCCCACCCGATAAAACTTTCTGCTATTCAGTAGGGTAATCCCTATAGATATGTGGCTATTGAGCATTTGAAATGTGCCTAGTGTGACTAAGGAACAGAATTTAAAATTATATTTAATTTTAATTAATTAAAATTTACCTGTAAATAGCCCCATGTGACTAACGGCTTCTTTGGTGAACTGCACAGTCCTATAACTTTCCTACCCTAAGCACAGCATCAAGCCCTCTCTTTCCAACCTGGTCTAGGGTATTCTAAGTTCCTAAATTTCACTACAGAATGTGTGACTAGCTGACTATAGCTGTAGCTTTCAAATGTACACTGTTGGATTAAAAGTTAAATCCATGAACATGGGCTGCAAACCCTACATTCATTGTCTTTTCTCTGAAGAGTTGAATTTCTCCCCACTGCTAATTACTTTGAACACATTTCCAGGTAGCTAAGTAAAACACAGCTGCTTAAAAATCATTTTTTAAGGCAAGTAGAATGTAAGAGAAAGGGCATGAGGGAAGTAAAAGAAAGGCCGATATTGTAGCATCCTACCAATCTTTGTTTCTACATCTCAGCAGCCTTGAAAGAGAACATTAAGATATCTTTTACTCTCTGGCCTGGCTTCCCAGAGAGAGGGAGACACAAATGAAAGCCCACTTTGTGCAGTTATACTGTGACTGTAGAGACAATGAAAAGACGGTTTTTTGGGTGTGTGTGTGTGTGTGTGTGTGTGTGTGTGTGTGTGTGTTGAAGCTCTTGTCACTACAGAGCAATCTCACAATTAGCTACTGTTCACCTTCTTGGCTCCAGTCTTTTTCAAAATAATTATGATAGTAACTTTAAATCTGCTGTCCACATTCAGGGCAATTTCTTGGATCCTGAAGGATTTAACAAACAGTACCCAAAACCTCAGGCTCTAGCTGACCTAATCGCTTGAAACCTGAGCAATTTTTAAAGGCTGAATCAGATATGGAGCACCCTTCACTGAAACCCTGACCATTGGGCTATGGCCAAGGTTCAGTTAGGATGCACCAGCCCAGCCAGGAATCCATTGGACTGGTCAGTACCCGTAAAATGCACTTGTTAAGTATTATGAATATGAACCCTGAATATCCTGGCTGTGCCAAGTCTACAGGAAATGAAATTATTTCAGTGAGAAGGCACTGAGCCACCCCATCATTGATTTATTTAACACCAAATTGAGTTAGACAGTGAGGGAGACAGATATGCAAACAAACAACTACCTAATGGAAAAACTTAAACCAATGCTGAAATGCACGTATTTCTAAAAAGCTGTAGGAGCCCAGAAGGGAAACTCAGTACTTTGACATTGGGGTATCAGGGAAGTTTGAAGAAAGTGGTATTTGATCTGGGTGTTGAAAGATGAGTAGAAGTTCACCAGGACACAGAACAGTCTAGTCAGACAGTGCAGTAAGTGGAAGGTGACAAGAGGAAAAATATCAGATAGAGGAATTACAGGTACAATGTTTCTGGAGGATAGAGTTTGGGTGGTGATGGTTGGGGAGGTGGTACAATAGGAGATGAAATGGGGGATGTATGTTAGTGTTATATTCTGAAGTGCTTTGAATAAATGCCATGCCAGAAAATAGACTTAATTCTATACGCAACAGGGAGTCAATAAAGTTTATTTTAGCATTTAAGTGATGGTTATGTTTGATTTGAAGGAAGATGATATCTAGAGCCATGTGACCGAGTGACCAGAGGGGAGAAATGGACCAGTGTCAAGGAAAACATTGAGAAAGCAACAGTTAACATGAGAGTTAAGGGAACCATTGGCTTCTGGCAGTAGCTGAGGCAATGGAAAGAAAGGAGTGGATGGAGTTGAGAGCCATTACAACATAGAATCAATAGGGAGGAGATGAGGATGATCCTGAAGATTTTCGCTTAGTGGACATTCTTAACTAAGATGTAGCACCTTTGGGTGAAAATGTAATACTTGCCTCTGGATAGACTTTTGAGGTTCTTGCTCCAGAAGGTAGTTGGTAATCCATCAACATGTTATCCCAGCCCTACCATTGGGCATAAAGACTTCTCTCTTTCTTTTCTTTCTGAGTTGTTAATGATCTTTAATAGTCACTTGACTTTTCTTATTCATTATACAATCAAATAATCCAGGTCCCATGGTGACTGCAGAGTTTCTACCTAAGAAGGACTTAAAGCCTGGCTGGCAGGGGGCTTTTCTGGAGGCTGTATTGCATAGGAAGCACGTTGCTTCTAATAGAATTGCATACTACAGGTGTATAAAAATAGGGCAAGGAGAAAGAACAAAAATAAAATAAATCATTACAGGGATATTATCAAAACACAATTATTTACTTCCTACATGAATGATGTCATCCACTGCCCAGGACTCTTCACACAGTGAAACAAAATAAACACAATTAATGAAATTGTGTAGCTACCTACTTGTTCTTATTCAAACAGATACTTCAATGGGTTTATAGGAGCAGAATTATTGTTTGTTCATTTTGATAGGAGTCTGGTGGAGTTTTGGAGGGATTAACACTCTTCCAAGCCATCCTTTGGTGCCCCCATGATAAAGACCTCATGCCAATGTGTCAGGCTGAACAATTTCTCTCCTGATGTCCAGGTTTATCAACTTGTGGCTGCATTGCATCTCAAAGATCCTGTTTCAACTATAGAGATTTAGCTCCTGGAGCTTTGCTTCTTTCTGCTGGGTTGGTTTCTAAATCTATTGAACTGTTTCTCTCATGAATCATTCACAGGATATAGCCAAAGTAATGTAACTTTGTCCCCCTTTATTAAGGCTTTTATTCCCCCTTGTCTGGGCAGAGATAACACTTGCCTCTGGACAGACTGTGAGAAGTCATTGTATACAGTGAATTTAGATACCTTCATGGGTCTGTGATCTGCCAACTTCACTCTGTATAATCACATAGATCTGTAACCACTACTCATGTATGAACTTTGGTGAAGTCTGCTAAAGATTACAGCAGATATTCCCATTTAGAAACTTTTACTGGCTACTGTTTTGTTTCAGGATGGCTGGCGGAACCACAAATTGAGCTTAAGATGTATCTTGAAACCCTTTAGCCATGCCCCACATTTGATCAGAATCAGTCAATTCCTTTGAAAGTTATCATGAAACAAATAGGGGAGATAAAAGCAAAATGTTGAGTGGCTGAGGTGAAACAGACCCCTTGTTATGGTTGGTTATTTGATCTCAACCCATATCCTGTCATTAGGCACATTGTCAGATTTAAGAACTAATTCCAGACTTCCATTTATATGAGGGAAACCAGTGAACACAATAGAAGGGAGGGGGAAACCCACACAATTCACTGGATTCCTTCCTACCCTCTGTTTTCCTTTTCCTCATTGTAGAGGCACCTCTCCTGCATTCAGGTCCAAGGCTGTGCCTGCAGTGAGGCATATAAGGACCTAGATCAGTGGGCAAACTGATCTTAGATAGTCATTGTCTTTTAGCTCTCCTATTACTAAAACAGAATATTTAATTTTCTTGTTTAAAAAAAGTCAATGGAAAGAACTATCAAAGGGAAAGAGACATTTAAAAAAATTTTTTTAACCTAATAGAAACTTGCCTGGCTTTTTTCATAATAAAGTTGACTTAGCAAGTTAGTTCCATTTAAATTCCCATTCATTGGGAACTTAGGGAAGACTGTAGGGCAGAACTCTCAAACTTCCAATGTTTTCAGCAAATTAGAGCCAAATTGTCGTTACCCAGGCACTTCAAAGAAGAGATGAGAGAACCTTTATGAGGTGGTTAAGTTAGGAACTATTGTTTTACCAACAGAGAGTGCCTCTCTTTGTTCCTATCTGAATGTGTAGACTGTGTCTCCTTGGGAGTGAAAAGCAAAGGTCTGGAAATCCAGACTATCCAGCCATCAAGCTGGGGACCTTGCCAGATATGTGTGTTCTCAGGGAGTATAGACACAACCAGTTAGAGAACAGCCAGGGAAGCAAATGTAAATCTTGTTTGCTATTTAGATCCTATACATTTGAAATAAACTACAATCTAATTTTCAGAAAAGCATAAATGCATGGTTGGTCAATGAGATTCAACAATGATTTCTTCTAGGATTGTTATTGCCCAGTATTTTATTAAGAAAAATTTCAAAGAGACAGCACAGTTTTTACAAAGGACCCAGTATCGCCTAACTGAAACAAATAGTAGAAATTTGAATCAAATGGATTCAGACACCAAATTTACTTTGTGTATTTTTCCCTGAACTTTTAGGTGCTTTTCATTATTGTGAAAACATGGTTGTTCATCTTGTTGAAATACACAAACATTGCCTTCTGGCAGTTTAAGCACCATATGTTTGAAACATGCCCTCTCCTGCTTCTTCCCCCATGTTCTGCAGTTATCCTCCCATGTTCCCACATCCCAGACCTCAAATTTCAGATCCACCTTTGGTACACCCTGTCCTTTTCTTCTCCATGTTCACCCAGGTCCTGACAGGTCTCCATTGGAAGCATCTCTCCTAGCCTTCTTTGCTCCTTTGGGTTGCCACTGCTCTACTGCTCCGAAATTTGTTGTGGTTTTTTTTTTTTTTTTTGTGCTAGATCCCATGCAAAGCACTTTCTGCACATTATCACATTTAATCCTCACAGCAATCCAATGAAGAAGTTCATTATTAAACCCATTTTACAGGTGATAAAATAGATCTATATCACTTCATGCCCAGATTGCTGTGCTATTCTCTACTGCATCCTGGAAATGACTAGAATCTTCCCATTTCTGGGCCACTGTTTTTTTGTGCTGTATGTGCCTTCATCTACTCTCTAGCCATCTGCTCTTTCTTCAGGCCAGCCCTGGCTTTCACAGCTGGAAGTGATCTGTCCTTAAATTATAGCTCTAACCGCCTGTACCACTCCCTTGGTTACCCTCAAACACAGCCTTCCAATCATGTTTCCCCCATGTGCATGTCTTATCTCCCAAACTAGATTGCATCCCCTCAGCTGCCTGTGTATAATAGATATGCTGTATAGGTGTATTGATCGATTATTTTTCAAAAGTAACCACCGTTGTCATCACTCTTCCACACATCTCATAGTAATGACACAATAATGACCTTGCATAAAAAACTACTCATGCTAAGGAAGAACTGAGGGCAAGGTCTCGGCATCTGTCTTCACTGTGGTATTCCAGTGCTTCCAAGTTCCAGGTTCAAAATCTCAATGGCCATTTTTTACAAAAAGTAGTAACTCCTCCAGATTTGGTTTACTTGGTGGCCTGGCTGCATTTCCTTTAGACCTTCTACGTGTTCTGATTGTCATAATGGTTTGAACAAGAGCTCTTTCCTTCTGACTTTGCCTGTGATAAAAGCAACATTTTTGGCTCCCTTTTCATAGCTTCAGGCACTGAGTTTCTGAAGGCACATGTAATGGCAGCAATAGGGGAAACACAATCTCTGGTGTCTGATTTCAACCCAGTTTTCTGTTTTTAGCACACTCCCCTTCTGTTTTCATAACTGTGGCACTGGGATAAATGCTGAAGAGTACAGTTAAGCTCTAAGGACTTGCACTTTGGATAATGGTTGACTAAATCATTCTGACAAATGGGTCTATTGAAGACAATTAAAAATAATGGATAAAATATAAAGAAGCTTCAGATCCATCAGCTTCTCTGAAATGGAATTAATTAATGGGTTTGTGGTTAATCTGCTAGTAAGCCTTTTATTTTGCTCAATATATATTTTCTTCTGGGGGTGGGAGCAGAAATATAGTGTTAGATTTGTTCTTGTGAGATTAAAAGAGGCACCTGGTATCACTTAGTATCAACTAGGGTGGGAAGTAGTGTAAAAATGCTGAGCATTCTCCACAAGAAGGTCTGCTTTGTTGAGAAATGATATGGAGAGAGAAAGGATGAGTGATAGCTATAAGCAGTGGCCCTCCCTTTTCAGAGGCACAGAGCTGTTGACAGAACAAATAATCACATCTAAAAGACTTTGAAGCTCCCCACATGGTCAGCAGACAAGGGGCCACAAGGCTCAGCCATAAATGCTGGAATTAGTTCAGAGAGCAGGAGGAAGGACTTGCCTTTTCTTGAAGCCAAAACCATTCTGAAACCACAAAACCTCAGCCTGAGGGCTAGGCAAAAAGCTTGCTTTTGAAACCTGAGCTCCTGTTGCTGTGGGGGTTTGGAGAAGGGGTTGGGGAGATTGGTGTCTGTTCCACTTGTACAAGCAAAACCTCTGATAATTTTGACCCCACAAAAATTACATAATCCTTTCATCACAGCAGGTTACATTTTCTAAGGGCACAGCTTTGACTTTTTTAACCGATTATAGGTACATTGTTAGGACGCCAGCACCCACGCTTAATATGTATTTGTTTCCTTTCCAATGTTTTAAGTATTAAGTGTCAACAATCTACACTCATGCTACCTCATGTTTGAAAATGAACTCAGGAAATCCCAAAATGAAGATGTTCCCCCCCACTTGGCAATTTCCCATCTTCATTGTGCGATAAAGGTTTTTGGTAACAGCCAAGTACAGCACTAGGCACATAGCGGGTCTATGATCTGTGGGTCTGTTATCAGTATCTTGTGTTAATCCAGGCTTTCTTCCAAAGAGTTTGCAGTGCTAGTATTTTAAACACACGACACCATGTTAAATCTGTTCTTCCTCCTGTGTTCTCTAATCATGTTTAATGATAAAATCATTATCACCATCTTGTCTTCTCTTACTGCCCTGATAGCCTAATATTCCTCCACAGTGCCTTTTGTATATGCCCTCTCTTTGGGAGTTTTCTTTCCCTGTCCCAGGGCATGCTCTTGCCATTTCTTGCCTGGTATATTGCCATGGTCTCTGTGAGCCTGTCACTCAAGACTTCTAAAACCACACTGGTCCCAACGGATTCATCTGGTGTTCCTGATTTTTCATCATCTGGTCTCTTTGGCCTTTTGCAATCTGATCTGTCAGGACTTCTCTCCTTTTACCTCCTTTACCATCCCTGAATGCACCATGCTCCTACCTACATCCTTTTTCTTGGCTCAGGCTTTTCCCATCATCTGCAATGCTTCCTCCCCCTTACCCTGTGATAAAATCCTCCTTGTCTATCATGGTTCATCTTACATGTCAGTGCACAGAAACCCCACCCTGATATCCATAAGTAGAACTCATCACTCTTTACCCTATACTTCTGGAGCTCTTTGTTTTGAGCTCAATTTTAGCATTTATTTTAGCCTGAAATTAACTAACTGGAAAACTAGTTAGTTAATTATGTGCTTGGAAACAACTAGACCACAAGCCCTTTGAGCCCAGGGATGATGTATCATTTGACTCTGGGTACTGCTGTAACACTTAGTAAGTGGTCTGGCCCTAAGGAGAGCTCAGTAAATGAACTGAGTAGATGAATGATATCCATGTGTTGGAGGTAAAGAGAGATTAGCATCTTCTGCTGTAATGACAGATAAAGGGATTCATTGTCCAAAGTTCTTTGAAGGACAAGTCAAGCTGGGGACGCTGTCACTTCTGTCACAATCCTCAGTGGCTGGGTGATACTACCTCTTCAGAGGTCTTGGTACTAGGTGTTCAGTTGCCATTTGTTATTTTATACATTGGAGGGGGAGCTGTGTCTGTGCATCTGTGGCAAGGACTCGGGAGGCAGGTAGATGATACCTGTCTGAGTGAGGCTATTTTTACTCTTCAGTAGCACTGCCCATAGAAATACAGTGTGAGCCATAGATTTACAGGCATATCTTGTTTTAATGTACCTGGCTTTATTGTAGTTTTTACAAATTGAAGGGTTGTGGCAACCTTGCATCAAGCAAGTCTATTGGCACCATTTTTCCCACAGGCTCAGATGACGATTAGCATGTTTTAACAATAAAGTATTTTTTAAATTAAGGTATGTACATTGATTTTTTTGGCATAATGCTATTGCACACTTAATAGACTACAATATAGTCTAAACATAACTATTATGTGCACTGGGAAACCAAAAAATATGCGTGGCTCACTGTATTGTGATGTTTACTTTATTGTGGAAGTCTGAAACTCAAATTTAAAAAGTAAAAAGAAGTGATATTAATTTTAATAATATATTTTATTTGGCTTGATATATCCAAGCAATTACCATTTCAGAATGCAACCAATATTTTTAAAATATTAGTGTTTCATATTTTTTACTAAGTCTTCAAAATCTGGTGTGCATTGTACACTTACAGCACATCTTAATTCAAATGCTAAATTTTCATCAGAAATACTTGATTTGTGTTTAGATTTCATAAAATTTACAGCTGAAGAAGTAGATTCGCATATCCAAATACTTATAAACATGTTTAAATCTTTTCCAATAACTGAACTTAACAGCAGCTTTTAAATTTAAACTTAGCTAATTAAAATTAAGTAAAATTTTAAAATTCTATTTCTCAGTAGCTATACTTTCATTTTAAATGCTCAGTACCCCCATGTGCCTAGTGTCTACTATTCCAGGACTCACTGCCCTATGGTTCAAAGATTTGTAAGTATTATTTAGCACATTCCTCTGCTCCTACAACTTAATTTTTTTTAAAAGAAAAAATGTATTGGGGGGAGTTATTAGAGAACTCCTATTAGCCAGCCTTGCCACCAAGGTCTTTGTGAAACTGGAGCCTGCTGGTGACATCCTCGGGCTGCCATGAAAGGTAATGGGGTACTGTTGGCGAAGCACTTGAAAACCCAGGGATGAAACAACCTGTGTAATTCCCAGGCTTGTTGGCCAGGCTGGATTGTGGATTGGGGTCTATGTCTACACAGTTGCTTCCCCCTCACAACCACACTGATCTGTGCTTCCTTCTGCAGTCAAAGTCTACACCAACATTGGATAACACATATATCGACTGAATGTATCAGTTGCATATTTAATTGTCTGCAGTATAGGAATAATAGTTTTAGATGCTCATGGCTTTTATAAGATTAGAATATATTTGAAGTTTCAGTGATTAACTACTTTTGAGTGATTAAATATGTGGAAAATGTCTTTCTTGGCCAAACATATTTTCCAAATCCAAAATATTTGAATATATTTCCCCCTTCCTTCAAGATTCCCACTGAATGGCACCCCAGAGACCAATTTAAAGCCTGAGAAGGTTAGAGGAAAAATATTTTGGAACAAATAAAAATGAGGTGTGTCACCTAACCCAGTATCTAGCCACCCATGCCTCATGCAAAACCATCTAAGCATTCAACATTATTTATAATAGGAAACCAGGGTTAGGAATTGATTTCCCTAGAATTCTGTGAGTGGGAGCATATTGCTGTGGCTGGCTCTATGTGAGATTTGAGGCCGAAGGGGAAACTGAAATTACTCTAGACCCTTCAGGGTTTTGAAACAGGTGCAGGCTCTCTTTTTGCCCTCTGGGAAGCGTGCTGTCCACAGTTGGATGAGCAGTTCAGCAGCAGTTCACGGAGCTCTTGGATGAAAATGGCAAATTTCTCCCCAAATGAGCTTATTATCTGCTGCTGTTGGGTGCAAAGCATCCTTCAGCTATGGCGGGAATTACAACTTCCATCTGTTCCCTAATGTGAAAAATGTGTGCAGGCCTCTGTGCTACCAAGCTACATGAACTTTAGACATTCAGATCTGCTGACACATTTGAGTCACAGCCCTTGGAATGTCTTTTGTCAATTATTTCATTACATATCCAAATAACCATTCTGAGGGTGGTCTGGATTTGTGATCTGTAGCAGTGTGGTGCCGACACATTTCTTGCCCTTGGAACTATCTGTTTTTTGGCTTTGTTTAGGAGTCGATGATATATAAGTACTCAGTGTATTTAATAACTATTACTTTTGAAGTTAACACAGTGCCGCCAATATGAAAAATTCTTGGGCACAGTTACAGCCAAATCCACATCATTAATTCTTGGCTTTTTCCCAAAGTCTTCAGTCTTTCACCTTGTTCCATCATTTTGCTCAGGCAAATCAAATATTGCTTTGTACTTAGAGAGCAACTTTCATCAGAAAACTGCAAGGCCCTCTGTAAACTTTTATTTCTCTAAGCACAAATAAATATCTTCAGAGAACCATGCATATTTAAGTGTGTTTATTCATACTGGGTTTTTTTCAATGGCCAAGAAAACTATAGCTTTCTGTGTGTTCACTTTGGAGTACAGACATGTAATACGCAGACTTAAATTTGGCTTGACATATTTAATAAATATCCTTTGACTAAGTGATTAGATACAGCATCAGGTATGCTCTTGAGAATATGGCCGGGCATTAGTTTCTTCTACTAATGTTATGTACTTGAACATTTTCAGAGTTACATCCTGTACATTAGATGGACAAATTATTTCCATCAATTAATTACTGTTTCTGACTGTCATCAGGAAGAAAAAATGTTTTGACTAAGTTTCAAGCAGGATTAAGTCACCAATTGAAAAATAGAGTCAATTATTTAAGACTTAGCTCATGATTGGTTTGTTTTGTGGTTGGGTGATTAGTTGTTTGGTTTACATAATGCCACCAATTCATTTTCACTACATTGACCCATTCTGTACTTAATCTCACTGTTAAGTGTGCTCTTGTGGCAGAGGTAATGCTAGGTGTTCATCCAAACCCATTTTCTTTGCTTCCAAGATGTATAAACATACTACATTTCCCCACACTCCTTGTAGTCAGATGGAACCCTGTGAATGAGTTATTAACAATGGGTTGTGAACAGAAGTAATGGAATCCTCTTTTGGTCCTGGCCTTGAAATCTTCCCTTCTAGTCTTCCATATACCCTTTCTTCTTTTTCTTGTTAGATAGGTGCAGAGAATCCTGTGGAGGATCCTAGGCATCTGGGAGATGATCGAACCACAGATAGTAGGAGTCTAGTTCCCTGAATGACTGCATGGAGCAGAGCATCTCAGCTGAACTGCCTTGAGTGTGACATCAGTAAGAAATTTAACCTTGTTGTATGAAGTCAGCGAGATTTGGGAGTTGTTACACCAGTTAGCATACCCTAATGAATATTCATATAAATGTTGTAGAGAATCAATAGTATCGTTATATGCATTCTACAAATTGCAAGGGGTCATGGACAACGCAAAGCACATTGCTGGAATTGAACAGAAAATGTATAACCAGTGAGCCATGTGGCTCTCTG
This sequence comes from Micronycteris hirsuta, assembly GCA_004026765.1. Lineage (NCBI taxonomy): Eukaryota > Metazoa > Chordata > Mammalia > Chiroptera > Phyllostomidae > Micronycteris > Micronycteris hirsuta. The sequence goes on along the minus strand of PVJI01011014.1, from coordinate 2,213 downwards.
ATTACCATGTCCAATTAAACCACATGGTTACTGTGATTTTCTGGTTTGAGTCAGCCTTTTATCTCAGGCCGATGCAACCATTGACAGCTTCATGTACTGAAAACTGATCATTTCAGTAAGTGGCTTCCCCAGAGGAGGGAGGAGAGGGTGCAGAAATCCATGTAAATTACTGAGGACTTCAGGCTTTTGATTAATTTTCTTCCTCTGAGAAGACTTGCCTAACCCTCAGCCATGTCTGGGTTGCTCACCTCTAACCTTCGCACCCTATGGTCTTGTGACCACCCATGTATCTTCATCAGACTTCTTATCTCACTGGCTGGTAATATCTAGCTCTTGATCAGGAAGCTTCCTCTGTAGACCATATATCTTAGAGGGCAGGGGCCATTTCAACTTGGCTCACTATGAAATCGCCAGCATTCCACACAGTGCTTGGCACATACATGTTGTTGATTAAATGATTAAGGGAATGAATGACAATGTGATTTGGGTTATCAGGCATGAGCAATAGCTTTAGGATCATTCATGAGCTGGTCCTTAGACCAATTAAATAAGGCAGGTTAGAATGCTTTTTATTTCCTGCTTAGAAATGGGAAACTTAAGGAGGTAAACTGAGTTTAGCTTTGTCAATAGTGAAAACACAGGTCAGTATTAGAAACAAGAATAGGATCCATTTTCAAGTTTCATTGTATCAGCCACCATGAGTTTTTAAGAGTTGGAGCTCAGTTAATTGATGGCCTGAATACATTAGTGAAAACATATAAGAACAAACATACAAATAGCAGTTAGAGCCAAATCACCTTGTTTATAGTCCAGGACAGATCCTGATGTTTTACTCTTTTATATACTCATTTGCCAAACATTTATGGAGCTGCTTCCAGGGCAGAGCCTGGTTCTAGGTGCTGGGATGAATGGTACATAGGACAAAACAATGGCCCAGATCTCAAGGAGGTTCCAGTTAAGTGGGGAAAAGATCAACATAAACAAGAAAATGTCAGGTAGAAATAATGTGCTGGGAAAAAATTTCAAACAGGTCGATATAATTAAAAATGCCAGATCGGGAAGATTCTATCAGTGGTCGAAAAGGCCTCTGGGGAACAATTAGTTTCATTACCTGCAAACTGTAGCCTGAATGACAAAAAGAAACCAGCCTTATAGAAATCCAGAAATAACACATTCCAGGCAAAAGGATATCTTAAAGTTTTATCTAGCCCTGAGGTGAGAGAGTAACCTGTCAAGAGGAGGCAAAGGGTCATTTATGGAGAGCCCTGTTTACTGTTTCCAGTGTCCTGTGAGCACTGGGAGCCATGAGAAAGATTGTAAGAAGAGGAGAGAAATGAGCTGATACATACTTTAGGAAGAATACTGACTGCTCTGTGGAAAAACTGCCCCAATCCAAGCCCTAAATGGAGGCCTGATTAGAGGGAGGGTCTAAAGTTGTCAAAGGGAGCAACAAGTTTCAGAGATCCTTGGGACGTAGAATTTATGGCACCTGGAAATGGACTGGACATGGGGATTGAGGCAGGTTGTAATCTGGTGCATTCCCAGGCTTAGGCAGTGGTGGTGCAGGTGGGGTTGCCCTCCTCTGAAACAGGAAACTCTGGGAGCAGTGGTTGTGCATGGGAGGCTGAAGAGTTCTAGACATGGTGAATCTGAAGTATCCATGACATTTCCAACAAGAAACGTGCAGGAGACAGGTGGAAATGTGGCTAGGTCAAAAGAAAAGAAGAGGACATTCTGAGTAGGCAATCAGATATTAACACAAAGGACACGAGGAAAGGCAGGTTCACATCAGAGTTTTGAACCCCAACCACTTGATTTTACATGACGTTTTTTTTTTTTTTGGCTTCCTTGCCCATCTCCTTTTTTTTTTTTTAATTATTTTTTTTAAAGATTTTATTTATTTATTTTTAGAGAGAGGGGAAGGAGAAAGAGAGGGAGAGAAACATCAATGTATGGTTGCCTCCCACATGGCCCCCACTGGGGATCTGGCCCGCAACCCAGGCATGTGCCCCAACTGGGAATCGAACCGGGACTGCTTGGTTCCCAGCCCGCGCTCAATCCACTGAGCCACACCAGCCAGGCCCATCTCCTTTTTAAGATGCTGAAGAGTCATTTCTGCTTCTCCAAACTGGTCTGTCCTAACCTTGGCTTCTTCTGGTCTCTATTCTGCCTCTTACCCATTGGCTTTTATCCTCAGAGATCTTCCCTTTCCT
>PVJI01011013.1:0-57880 GCA_004026765.1 Micronycteris hirsuta | reverse complement strand
AGAGGGGGGAAAAGGTGCAGAGAATAAGTAGCATAGATGGTAGGTAGAAAACAGACAGGGGGAGGTTAAGAATAGTATAGGAAGTGTAGAAGACAAAGAACTTATGTGTATGACCTATGGACAAAAACTAAAGGGCAGGGAATGGGGGGGTGGGGGTGGAGGAGAAGAAAGGGGGGAAATGGGACAACTGTAATAGCATAATCAATAAGATATATTAAAAAAATTTAAAAATCACTGAAAAAGAATTTTCATAGTATTTAAAATGTGTTTATCACAATATTAGTCTCCAAAGCTTAGAATCTTTTTTATAGTAGCGTGCCTCAACATTTTATAAGTCAAAAGTGTGAGCTTTCCAATGACTTCAAACAAACCTTCAAAGTGGACAGTGTTTCAAAAAGTCAGGCAAGGGTATGGCCCTCTCTGGGTCCATCCATGCTGCCCCAAAGGGTAATATTTCCTTCTTTGTCATGGATGAGTAGCATTCCATTGTGTAAATGTGCCACAGCTTTTTTTATCCACTTATCTACTGATGGGCACTAGGGCAGCTTCCAAATCCTGGCTATTATAAAAAACCCTGTAATGAATATAGGGGCACATACATTCTTTTGAATTTGTGTTTCAAATTTCTTTGTATAAATTCCCATAAGTGGTATCACTAGGCATCATAAGTGGTATCATACAGCAGTTACATTTTTAATTTTTTCAGGTAACTCCATACGGCTTTCCACAATGGCTGCACCAGGCTAAATGAAATAAGCTAGTCAGAGAAAGACAAGTACCATATGATTTCACTTATGTGTGGAATCTAATGAACAAAATGAACTAACAAGTGAAGTAGTGACAGACTCATAGCTAGAGAGCAGGCTGATAGTTATTTGGGGTAGGAAGCTGGGTGGGAGGGTGGAGAGATTGAGGAAAAAAGAAAAAACTCATGGACGTGGACAAGAGTATGTTGGTTTGCCAAGTGGAGATGGAAGAGAATATGGGGGATAAATGGTGATGGATAGAGACTTGGGGTGGTGAATACACAATAATAAAGTCAATTGCAAAGGAAAAAAAGATATAGTCCTCAGCTTTACAAACTCAGAAATTTAATTTTTATCATATCACATAGTATTGATTAGGCTCTGAGATTCTGGCATGTGATCTGACCAAAGAGAGAGTTAACCAAATAGACCTATTGTATAAGGTAAGTTTGTCCATATATCACTCCTACAAACTCTGAAAACTGTCAGTCATGTGTTAATTTTTATTTATTTTACATTTAGAGGATGATTCTGTTTCCAATCAGAAACAGAGTCCTCTGCATTAGGAAAGTAACAGAGATCTAGAAAATGTATCCAGAAAATATATATGGATCAAACCTACTGCAAATGTGTTAAAACAAACTTGACAGACTTTAATTTAATGAACAAAATTAGATAAAGCCTCTCCATCCTGAAGATATGTTTTGACAAATATAATCAGGATGTCAACTGGTAAAGAATTAACTAAGGCAATAAGAATAGGTATTGTAATGGCCTGAATTAATAGAAAGAAATTGGATGACTACCTGACTTATAATAATTTCTTAGAGACCATGTCTATAGAGCACCCCATCCCAGTTTTAATAACATACTATTCCTTATATCACTCTCTACAACCATAAAAGTTAACTCCTGACCAATGAAAACTGAGCATAGTACTCACCATCACCTTAATGACCAGGCTAAGTGATGAAAATATGATTTTAGGACATCTTTACTTGGAATTTTTCATCCTGGGGCTTAGTAACATAAACCCCATTTTTCCCTAGGTGGCAAGTTGTGAGGATGTGGACCTAGAGGAATGAAGCCTACACTTTGCTGCAAGGGGAAGCTGGTTTCAGGATAAAAACAATATGTGGATGAGAAATAGACATGTTCTTAACAATATTTGAAATCCTGGCTCCAGTCACCCCTGATATTAGCTAACCTTACTACTAACAGAAACCAGCAAGTTCTTTTTGTGGCTTAATCTACTTTTAACTGGGTTGTTCTTACTGGAAATCATCTGAGTCCTCACTAATAAAGCTAGTAAGGAAGTGTAACCCCCAAGTAGGTGAACAATAGCAACTTTCAGTATCGTCATGGTCATACAACAATGCATTCATACAACAATTGCTAATTGTGTGATTTTGAACCAATTCCTTAAAATCTGTGAGCCTCAGTTCATTATTTGCAAAATAGGACTTACAGCCACTCTACTGGGTTATTGAAAAATTAAGAATAATGCATATATTCTTGCATTATTAGCATGATGGCTCTCTCATAGCACCTGCTCACTAAGTTCTAAAAATTTACTGTTCTGACAAGTGGAAATGATGATAATGATGATACTAAAAGGACAAAACTTGTAGAACTCAGAATGTTACATGAGTTTTCCATTAAAAGTACAGCTGCTTGACTTCTGGCCAAGATGGAGGCATAGGTAGACACACTGTTTCTCCTCGCACAACCAAAAGAAGGTCAACAACAATTTAAAAACAAAAAAACAACCAGAATTGACAGAAAATCGAACTGTATAGAAGTCCAACAAGCAAGGAGTTAAAGAGGACACATTCATCCAGACCCGTAGGAGGGGCAGAGCCACACAGCCCAGAGAAGAGGTGGCAGGTGGACCCAGCAAGCCCAGCAAGCAGGTGGAGCAGGGGGTCTCACAGTCCCACGCAGATAAAGGAACAGTTGGGGAGTGGGGCAGACTGCAAAGCCCGGGGTCCTAGTGTGGGGAAATAAAGCCTCAAACCACCAATTGAAAACACCTGTGGGGGTTGAGATGCCACCAGGAGGAACTCCAAGCCTCACAGGAGAGTTCGTTGGAGAGACCCAGAGGGCCCTAGAACATACACAAGCCCATCCACCTGGGAATCAGCACAGAAGGGCCCAATTTGATTGGGGGTAGTGGAGGAAGCAACTGAAAGCTGGCAGAGAGCAGAGCAAGCACCATTGTTCCCTCTCAGACCCCTTCTCCACAAATAGCGTTACAATGCAACAACGTGGGTTACCCCGCCCTGGTGAACACCTAAGGCTCCGCCCATTATACATAACAGGTGTGCGGAGAAAATCAAATGGCCCAAATGAAAGAACAGATCAAAGCTCCAGAAAAACTATAACTAAGCCAGGAAGAGATAGCCAACCTATCAGATGCACACTTCAAAACACTGGTAATCAGGATGCTCACAGAATTGCTTGAATTTGGTCGCAAATTAGATGAAAAAATGAAGGCTATGCTAAGTGAAATAAAGGATAATGTACAGGGAACCAATAGTGATGGGAAGGAAACTGGGACTCAAATCAATGGTGTGGACCAGAAGGAAGAAAGAAACATTCAACCAGAAAAGAATCAAGAAACAAGAATTCAAAAAATGAGGAGAAGCTTAGGAACCTTCAGGAAATCTTTAAATGTTCCAACATCCAAATTATAGGGGTACCAGAAGGAGAAGAGGAAGAGCAACACATTGAAAACTTATTTGAACAAATAATGGATGAGAACTTCCCCAATTTGGCAAAGGAAATAGACTTCCAGGAAGTCCAGGAAGCTCAGAGACTCCCAAAAAAGTTGGACCCAAGGAGGAACACACCAAGCACATCATAATTACATTTTCCAGATAAAAAATAAGGAGAGAATCTTAGAAGCAGCAAGAGAAAAGGGGGACAGTTACTTACAAAGGAGTTCCCATAAAACTGTCAGCTGATTTCTCAAAAGAGACCTTACAGGCAAAAAGGGGCTGGAAAGAAGTATACCAAGTCATGAAAGGCAAGGACCTACATCCAAGATTACTCTACCTAGCAAAACTTTCATTTAAAATGGAAGGGTAGATAAAGTGCTTCTCAGATAAGGTCAAGTTCAAGGAGTTCATCATCACCAAGCCCTTATTATATGAAATGTTAAAAGGATTTATCTTAGAAAAAGAAGATAAAAAATATGAACAGTAAAATGACAGCAAACACAGTTGTTAACAACCACACCTAAAACAAAAGCAAATTAAGCAAACAACTAGAACAGGAACAGAACCACATAAATGGAGATCACATGGAGGGTTATCAACAGGGGAGTGGTAGGGGGAGAGAGGGCGAAAAGGTACAGAGACTAAGCAGCATAAATGGTAGGTAGAAAATAGACAGGGGGAGGTTAAGAACAGTATAGGAAATGTAGAAGTCAAAGAACTTGTTGTATGACCCATGGACATGAAATAAAGGTAGGGAATATGGGTGTGGGGCAGAGGGCAATAAAGGGGGGGTAAATTGGACAACTGTAATAGCATAATCAATAAAATATATTTTAAAAAAGTACAGCTGCTTAAATACGTTTTAGTAAAGTAAGTTACAAGGACTTGAAGAGAAAAATGTAATAAAATCGGACATGATTATAAACAAAATATGTCCATTACCTTAAGAAATAATTTTTAAAACTTAATGTATAATAAATAAGCATCTGTAGTTGAAAGTTTACTACACTGTAATCAAATAATATTTTTAAGAATAGGTTTACTATGAAAGTTAAAGCAAATATGATTAACATAGCTATTCCCTGAGAATGGATGTAGCAATACTTTAGCGCCAATTCAAATGCCTCCACAATAATAAAAACCTACATGATACCACCAGATCGTATAACATTGCTATGCACCACACCTATGGTAAATAGCCTTCTTTCATTGCAATTATTTACCCGTCTACACTAAAAAGCCTTCATAACAAGTTCTCCCTTTTCAATATTTGCCCCCTATAATTTACAGCTCAAAAACTTGCTCAAAAGTTGCTATTCAAAATATAGTATTTAAAATTTTAAAAATTAAAATGACTTATAGAAGTGTACTGGAAGTCAGAAGAAATGGACTCCAACCTTGCCTCCACCACTTGCTGGGCACGTTCCATCAAAACGGTTATTAGCCGAAGGGTCATATACTCATTGTGTTGTCCTTCAAAGCTACATACTCTAACTTCCTACCATGGTGCAGCTTCGCCACCTATAATATATTTGGCATCTATACACACTGAGTAGATCCTCTACCAAAAGTAGTCTTCAAACAAACTTTCCAACCACTTTTGACATAATTATTATCTCTCACATGAAGCCACTGAACAAAGCAAATGCTTTAAAAGGCCCAACATTATAGATATAGCAATGCAAACCTAGAATTCAATTTCAAAGATAACATCTTTTTCACTCATTGCACCATGTGTTTTGGGAGTCTTGGGATGCTTTCAGAAAGCTTATCACTCTTAATCTTTCTACTTACATGGTACACCTCAGTGAGTGGTTTAGATAGCTAAATGAGGTGATATGAAACTTTTTGTAAAATAAAAATGTTCTCAAGTATCAAGTAGTATTATTATCCTGATAATGACAATGATAGGGAAGATAGAATTATGTATTTTGAGTGCTTTCTTGCTCTAATATTTACATGCTTTTAGATAAGCAATTTACTAGGAATTTTAACCACTTACTAGAAATTGGTAGAAGGCTCTAGATGTTTATTCTTTTTTCTCTTCAACTTTTGAACACAATTAAAATGTACGGATTTTCAGAGGTGATTTCACCTACTACATTTACTTAGAAATTATACCTATATATGCATACAGATATATAAATTGTGAAAAGATAATAATTGACTTAAAAATGTCTGGTCTTACTGGGAAAATTCTTGGAAACATTGGTGTGTATAAAAATTGCATGTGGGACTATGTGTGCTGAGCCCTGGCTTCCTGACTGAGTCGAAGTCTCCTCCCTTTCTCTTAATTGTTCTTTCATTTGAAATTGGAGTCCAGTTAAAGCTTGTAACACATTTCTCTTCTCTTCTTCTATTGTAAAATGTGTGCTGCAAAGAAAAAACATGCAAAAATTATTTTCTTTTATCATTTGATATTAAATATTGTAAAATAAATCTAGTAAACTACAGGGGAAGCATTTGAAAGAAAAACAAATCCATTCTTTAATGGTATAGTTCACCCATAAAGACACAATTCTTAATGTTCAAGTTTAAAAAAAAAGATGAGAAGAAACAGTTGGCATTCAGCTAACAATTGTGTTTGGAGATTTGTGTCTGACTTTGTTATTCTGAGCAAAGCCAGGTACCTGTCTCTTGGGATTATGTACAAAGGCAAGAAAAAAAAAAGTGGACATGTACAAACCTCAAAGGTGACCGCTGGGTTAATAAAACAGTCTGTTTTCTGTTCGCCCACTCTCGCTCTCAGTGTGCAAGTATATTAAAATATGTCAAAAGGAACCATTCACAGTACAAAAATAATTCAACTGCAAGTCACCATTTCCAGCTGGTGGAGTGCCTTAGTGTATTTAAGTTAAGTGCACTAACAAGTGACCATACATCTCCCTGGATGAAAGTTGTCTCCTCATTAAAGGAGAAACAAACACAGAATAGGAACAACTGTCACACAGAAAAACAGACCACAATAGACACTGCATTCCTTCCACTCTGATTCTGACTTGTGCGATCGCAGACTGAAGAGCAGTGCTATCCTAGAAGTAACCTCCTAAAAGCCATGGACGTAAAAGAGAAAGCTGCTAGAGGAACTAAATGTGTAGCTAATGGTCACCCGTATTATTGTTCAATGTATCTGGGAAAACATTTTTCTTTTTTTTCTACCACCACATAGGATGTTGTAACAATGTAAAGTAGCTAGATTAAACAAACACACTCTACGGAATTTAGAATTAGTGCGCTAATTTACATCTTTAAATAATCTCACTTAGAAAAACTCTGGTTTAAACTTTCATAAGATAGCATGTCAACCTTTGCTTTCTGATTTTTCTCTAGATAACTATGTCATTGATATGAATCTCAAGGAAAGAAAAAAGAGGTTAGTGTTGCTCAACTCTAATAATATTGTTCTAGTTTGATTAGTATGTTACACCTTATTGCAAGGCAAAAACATACTTTGGAAGCTCCAGTCCTAAACATAGCAAGATATGTAAAAAAGCCTGTGCCTTATAAAAGTAGATAATAATCTAGAATTATAAGGGAACAATATTTAAGAGAATATAACTAATTATAAAAGTGTGGTAATAACAATTATTTCAAAGCTGGGTAAGGAACTCCTCTGATACACTTGCAATACATTTGTTCAACTATTTTCACAGCAGTTACCATACACTATTGCAACTGTCTGTTTCCTCTATTGTGCCCCCTATAATAGAAGGCAAGCTCCTTAGGGCACGATTTCTTATGTGTTGTTTCTTACATTATTAGAATTCCCATTCCATATAGCTCTTGGCACATAATAGGAATTCAATAATTATCAATTGGTTGGTTGTTTAACTAATTAAATATAGTTGTGCAGTTGACAATTTCTGCCACACTATGAACTGCCAACTCCTTACTGGAAGACATCAGAACTATAAAGGCAAAGAGGATCTAGAAAGAGACCAACAATTTCTGTCACAAACTATAGCCCATGAAAATGGATATACCCATAAAAGAACTACTCAACTCTGAATTATGCTTTAGACTAGAATACATAGAACAATCATTACAATGAAATTAAACTCCAATATAGAAGCAAAATTAATAAGGGATCAGCAAATCAATCTAAATAAATTAAATTTTCCAGGCCCAGAGCAATTATATGAGCTTGAAAATGACAACAACAAAAAAACAAATGTGTTTGAGGAACCAAAGTAAATGATAAGGATAACTTATTAAAATGGTAAATGATAGATTTGGAAGCCAAGAAATAATGAGCTTGATTTTTAGCCCCCATTAAATTTTCTAGCAGATTATTAAATAGTAGTCTAAATAGTGATGAAAAATAAAGAAAAAAAGAATTCCATAGGAGAAAAAGAGCTGGAGTCAAAAGAGTACTGTATACCATATGATCTCACCTTTAACCAGATCATAAACAACAAAAGCAGAAAGCAAGAAAAACATAACCAGAGACATTGAAATTAAGAACAGTCTAACAATAGCCAGGGGGGACGGGGGAGGGGACAATGGGGAGAAGGGTTTTCAGGAACCACTTTAGAGAACCAAGGGGGAGGAGGGAGGCTGGAGAGGGAGGTGGGGTTGGAGGGGGAGGGAGGAGGGGAGGAGAGAGGATGCAGATAACTGTAATTGAACAACAATAATTACTTAAAAAAAAAAAGTGCTGTATAAAGACAAAAGTCATGGGTCCATGGACTGTGTATATGCCCCAGTCATTTCACTAATTTTTTTTCTCTCTATCTGTTGTGGACTGAATTGTGTTTTCCTATCTCCAAAAAATATATTGAAGTCTTAACCCCTTGTGCCTGTAACTATGACCTTGTTTGTAAATAGAGTCTTTGCAGGTATAATTTAATTTCAAGTTAAGATGTAATCATATTGAAGTAGAGTAAATCTTTAATTCATATGTCTAGCATTTTTATGAGCAGAGGGAGAAGAGTCACAAAGAAGGCAGACATAAGGAAGAACGCCATATGATGAGGGAGTCAGAGATTGGAGTTGTACCAAAACAGAAGCATGGAAATCTCTCTCCGAGCCTCCAAAAAGGAACCACTCCTGCCAACACCTTGATTTTTGACTTCTGGCCTCTAGAACTATGAGAGAGTAAATTTCTGTTGTTTCGAGCCACCCAGTTTGTGGCAATTTGTTATAAAAGCTATAGAAAACTAATAAACTGTTCTATAGAATGTAACTAGTGATGTATCTTCCTAAGGTGATTGTCAGGAGGATCATAATTCTTAGTTTCAGCAAAGTATTCAAAGTCTCTCATAACGTGTTCACTGAAAAAACAGATCAATGTGAGTTCAGTTATTATTAATAGTTAGGTTTAAAGTTTTTAAAAGTATCATTCCCAAAGAGAGCTAATTAATAATTCAACATAAACCTAATTTTTCCCAAAATTTTTACTTCTTGGTATATGGAAAATATCTCTCAGGTCTGAGATGCCTATATGTTAGGGCCCTTTGGAGACAAACAGGAGTTCGGGAAACACCTTAAGTAACATTGTCAATGGTAGACACAGAATCTTTCATTCACTTATTGCTTTTTTAACATATTTAAAAAGACTTAGAGAAATACATAGAATCAATGCTACTTAATAAGGAGAAAAAAACTAAATTGGGAGAAATAACATTCACTAAATGACAAAGTCAGCATTTTAAAAATTAATAGTATTTTAATAATTATTGTATCAATATTATTCAGTAATTATTAATGACAATTTAATACTGTAAACACCTAACAGTTCTTGACAATTAATAGAGTTTCAATAAATTTCTTATTATTAATAGTGTGATAGCATACAATAATGGTCCAAACCCACTTAAATGGGAAATATACAATATATCCTTTGGGTTCAAAATTTAAATAGGTATAAGGTGGGAAATATCCAGGTTCATCATCAATTCCTGTGAAATGGATTTGGTGACTTCTGCTGTCCACACAGTGTTTATGTGGTCTTGGAAACATAAACAGAACAAACAGCAAAAGTAAGAACTCGGGATGAATTAATAGGCATGTGTGAGCCTGTGACACTTTGTGAGAAGAAAGGTGGGAGGTCTGGTTTTCTAAAAGCAGCAATTCTCTACTTTACATTTGACAGTGGTCTACATGGTGGAGGGAACTGAGTGAAGTTCAAAAAGAGATGGAGAGCTTGCTGCATGTTCCCATCCAAACCTCAGAAAGGTAAAAGGATATAGAGCCCCCAAGGCATGCAAATCTGTGCCACGAGAAGTAGATTGGGGTGACAGGAATTTCTTTTGCCTTCTAAAAACAGCTGAACCTTCACAAAAGCAGCATCCAAGAAATGAAACAGCAGTAATAAATGTTAGAGACTCCCTCAGTGCAGACTGAAGTGCAAAGAATAGCAGCCACAAGCATTGGAGGGACCACAAGGAATACACCACCTAGGAAGAGATACTGGAGCATTTTCACGCACAAAGATCCAAAGGAGGTCCCAAAGATAAGTGAGAAGGGAAGAGATTTGACAGGGGAAGAAGGCAAAGCCACCAAAAGAGAAGAATTTGCCCCACACTGATATCATTAGGCCCTCGTGATACCCCAAAAAGAGAGACAAGGGGAGGGCAGATTTAACACTGTTATTAAGTGTGGGATTTTTTGTTCATGAGACCTCTTTCCCAAGGCTGTTAGGAATATCACATGCAACTGGGAACCTTCTGAATATAAAAAAGTATTTTCCTATATGTTGACTGGGACACAATGCCTGTCATATTCATCATAGAAGTAACTCAGGTATTTTTTATACTTGAGTTCTTTTCCAATACAAGGTTTTGGGCAGCTCTGTATACCCACTGTATTAGTTTCCTGTGGATGCTGTAAAAATAATTACCAAAAATTGGGTGCCTTAAAAAATATAAAATTTTTTCTCATATAGGACAAACATCTGAAATCAGTTTCTCTGGTCTAAAGTCAAGGTGTCAGCAGGACTGATTCCTTCTGGAGGCTCTAGGAGAGAATCCATTTCCTTGCTGTATTCGGATTCCAGATGTTGCCTGTATTGGCTTGTGACTTCTTTATCCATCTTCTAAGTGTGCCACTACAATCTCCGCTTCAGGGTCATGTGTCTTTCTCCCTGACTCTGTCCCTCTCTAAACACAAATGCAGTTACATTGGTCCATTGGGCCAGGATAATCTCCCTATTTTAAGATCCTTAATTTAATCATGTCTGCAAGGTCCCTTTGCCATATAAGGTACTATTCACAAATTCCTGGGATTAGAATGTAGATGTATTTGGAGGGACCTTTATTCAGCATGCCAAACCCACTTCAAAAGAAACACTATGAAGAGGGACTATGGTATAGAGCTAAAGCATAAAATAACTTTGCTTACTTCACAAACAGTTATAATGATTTTTACTGGCCAGATGCTTTTCTAAGTGCTTTACCGATAGTAATTCATTTAATCTTTACAAATGCCTTACAAGGTAGGGATCATTATAACCCCATTTTATTAATGAGAAAACTGAGGCATACAGCATAACTTTCTTTTTTTATATTGTTGTTCAATTACAGTACAGCATAACTTTCTTACACAGTGTTTGGTGGTTATTTAGAGACATTACAAATCTAAATCATGCCTATTAGATATTTTATTAGGAAAAATCTATTTTATATGGTTGGTGTGAGGATTAAATAAAATTATATATATGATAGTTGTCACAATTACTGTTCAAAATGTACTCCTTTACATGGTATATGATAAAACAAATAAATATGTTAGAAACATTGACCAAAAACTTATGAAAACTAGGGGAAAAAAGAATAAGAATATTTAGGGAACTGGACACACTATTATCTGAAAAACGGTGGTTTAATTTGAAGAAGAAAAAAATTATGGGGACATATTATCTGTCTTAAAATATGTAATAAACTTTCATGTGAAAGGGAAAGTAGATTTATTTTAACATAACCCCATAAAACCACACTAAAACCTAATGTTGGAAATTGTATGGTGATAAAATATAGCTCACACACACACAAAAAATTATAATTATTGTGATCCATCAATAAAAATAGCTGCCTCAAAGTTTTGTAAGAAGACAGTTTGTTGGTTGGAATGTTCAAGCACAGGCTAAACGACCCTCTGTAGTCTGTGCTTTTTCATTGTTTCATTATTTCCAAAGATATGCAGAAACATCACCTTCTTTTGGACCTACAAACAAATTAGTTAATGTAGAACTCTATTTAATCTGATTTGTCCTGGGAACTATTAAAAAGCTATCTACCTACCTCTCTACTATGGGAGATTGCTTTTGGAAAATTAACTGAATTGCACAGGTAATTCAAGAAAGTCTCCAATCACTGAGCAGGATGTGCCTAGTAGCTATATCACCATATGACTCTTCATCATGTAGTGTCCAATGGTATTTATTGCACAGCTGTTAGTGTGTGTCAGAATTCAGCAGATAATTAGATAGCTCTCTATTCAATTTTTGCTACTTACAATGTTTTCTTTGCTGAACATAGAGAGCAAGAATGATAATAACCCTAACTCGAGTTGACCTTTAATAAGATCTTACTACATAATGGTCATCATGTGAACCATCATAGGCAACCCTTTCCACACCGTGTCAGGCAAGTGTTGTGTAAAGAACGTGATGAGGTCAAGCCCTGGCTGGTGTAGCTCAGTGGATTGAGCGCGGGCTGGGAACCAGAAGGTCCCAGTTCGATTCCCCGTCAGGGCATATGCCTGGGTTGCGGGCCAGGTCCCCAGTGAGGGCCATGTGAGAGGCAACCATACATTGTTGTTTCTCTCCCTCTCTGTCTCCCTCCCTTTCCCTCTCTCTAAAATAAATAAATAAAATGTTTAAAAAAAAAAAAAGAACGTGATGAGGTCAAGATTTAAGCCCAAAGGGACATGAAGCTCTTGAGCTCCCATTGACTGATAAACTGCCTCCACAACCTTTAACCACCTCCCTAACAAAAACAAATAAATTAGAAGAAATATTAAAAAGTAATTATAAGTCTGTATTTAAATATCTTTTACAGATATAGTGAGTCAAAGATGGGGTTAGAACTTAGTTCCCTAGACACCTGTGTTCCAAATGACTATTGATTAATTTAAATATAAAAAGTACTCTCAGCTTCTGAGGGCTAGCCACAACACTGAATTATTAAATATCATGCGAGAGCCTGTATAGGTGAGACCATTTTTTAAAATATGGTAATATTTTTCTTTTCCCCTTAAAAATGCCCCAAGGCACTTGTATTCATTATGGACACCACTGACCTGAAAATTCTCAGTTGAGAAAAAAAGAAATCCAAAATCCTTGAATTATAAGAGCACTAAAAGCATCTAAAATTATAACTATTTTGCCCCTTTCACACCAAAAGTTCAACTGATTTTTATTTTTCACTTGGAGTTGACCTTTTTTAACCCATGGCATGCCAAAGTTATGGCCTGAAGCAATTTTCAGTGAATGCCTTGACTTGGGACAAGAATAGATATCTCACTCACCTGGTCTCTGAATCATTGTTTTATACCACTATTGATGGCCAGTCAAACAAAGAAAAAACATTTTTCAGTATTTAAAAAACACTCAAACTTTCTATTCAATTATTTTCTCCATTTCAAATACATTCAGAACAGTATAAAGTGTTGCAATTCCAGAATAATCTACAGTTATTCAGGTCTCACTAAAATATTTGCTTTAATATATAATTACATATTAACCAGCTGATTGTGTATGCATCACAAAAAGTTATATAGTTTTCTTTTTATCAATTGACTGCCTCCTGGCATTTTTTCCTAATGGGGAAATTAATTTTAAGACAGTCTGACACCTCTTTTACCTCCTTGATAAGGTGTGCACTTATGCACAATTGTTCAGAGTTATTCCATTATTTTCCTTGCAATAAATGAGGTATATTTAAAGATTTAGACATGATTAGTATAGTCAGTCTTTTTCTAACAAAAACAAACTCAATACTAACATATTGTGAATGATTACAATACCAAAGAGAAAAGTCCAAAAGTACAGTAGGAGGTATCTAATTTGAAGATTAAGAATCTACGTCTGTAAAGGCTGTGAGACACCTCTGTGCATTATTCAAGAGAGAGTGCAGATGCTCTGGAGCTTTTTAATGCCATAAACAGCTACATTTCTGATCTGGCTTAATAGGATCCTGTCTTACAGGTAGGCAGCACAATAAGGTAACTATTTGTGGAGAAAAGGCAGATACAGTAAGTCTCAAGAATGTATAGAAGAAATTATTCAACAAAAGTTATATTTATGTGAACATAATTTAATAGTAGCATGTCTATGTTACCATAGTTGTATTTCCTAGGCAGCCTTGATCTTTAATATTTCATGAAAAAAGAATCAATATTACTATATATTGAACACTTTGCTAAGCACTTTATATCTGTTATCTCCTCACCATTTTCAATAAGCCTACTGCTTAATGCTTGTTATTGTCATCAAACGGAGAAACTGACACTCAACCAGCACAAGCAGTTTGCCCCATGCTCCGTCTTCACTAAGTGGAATATTAAATCTAGGTCAGTCTGCCTGCAAAATACATGCTTCTAAACACCTTTATTATGCAGTAAAATAGTCTGAGCAATAATTGAGAAAAACATGAATCCAGCCAATGCAATAGATTAGTAAAGAGAAATTAGTTAAGAGTAATAGCGAAAATGCATAAATACTTATAAATGATATGAATAACAACATATAAAAATCTAAGAGAAACAACAAAACAAAAATTATAAATTAAATACAAATTTAACAATTTTTTAAAAAATTACACGCACAAACTTATGAATATACTTTTAAAAACCACTCAATCACTGTAGAGAATGAATTTTAAGGTATGTAGATTATATCTGAATAAAAAATAAAAAAATAAAAATATACTACCAGTTGATATGGGGAGAAAGAAAGTGAAATGAAGACGACTCTGACAATTTGAATGTAAATTAGAACTTTTTTTTCTGGAGAGTAATTAAGTTTTGTTATCAAAATTCTGATTATATTTATTTTATAAAAGAACTAATCAGAGGTGTACCATCAGATGTATATACAATGAAACTTATCATAGTCTTGTTTATAATAGACACTCCCAAAGAATTAAAGCAATGGAAACAATAAATCCAGAAACTTTTAAATATACTTTCATATGACCATAAAAAATCATGTTTCAGAATACTTAATTACATTGGAAATGCTAACAATGTTATGTAAAGAGAGCAAGACACCAAAAAAGTTTTTACAAAAGAAAACTAAAGGTTAGAAAGAAATTAAAGCTGTAATAAATGGTATGACAGAAGAGATATTTTTGCAAAGACATATTGGACAAGATAAAGGAAGCTGATGCAAAGGTGCATTTGGGTTTAGGAATGATTTATTTATTCGTTGCTGGGCTGTGAGATATAATAGGGGCTCAAGGGATTCTGACTTGTTCTGTTTATATTATCTCTATGTGTCAGAAAAGAAGATGGAATTGTTACTCCATATCATTTTCCTTCAGATACATCAAGGCTATTCCTTTCAAGAAGCTTTGGCAAAAGTTCTTTTCTCTCTCTGGACCTTTCTTTCCCTGGATTTTGACTTGGTTGGCTCCTGATGCACATTCTACATTCTTGTCCCTGCTGAAAACTCATTTACTAAATAATAAGGCATTTTCTGCTACCAAAAGCAGCCTGGTCATCACCTGTAAATTGGTTGGAAAGACAGAATCTCACACTACACCCAAGACCTACCAAATTCAAATCTGTAGTTTAACAACATCTGCAGATGACTGTCATGCACACTGTAATTTGAGAAGCCCTGATTTTATAGTCTGTGAGGGAGACAAACTGATTTCCTGCATCATTTTATCTGTATCTAATATAGTTTCTCCCTGCTTACATGTAGTCCCATCAGGACAAAAATATTTTTGTCTTTTTGCCTCTTTTCCAGTTCTTAAAATTGTTCTTTTATTTTTATTTTTTAAATTACTTTATTGTTGTTCAATTACAGTTGTCTTCATACTCTCCTTCCCCTCCCCCTCTAATCCCACCTCCCTTCCCTGCCTCCCTCCCCCACCTTGGTTCTGACCATGTGTCCCTCTATAGTGGTTCCTGAAAACCCTTCTCCCCATTGTTCCCTCCCCCATCCCCTCTGGCTACTGTTAGATTGTTCTTAATTTCAATGTTTCTGGTTATATTTTGTTTGCTTTTTTATTTTGTTGATTATATTCCAGTTAAAGGTGAGGTCATATGGTATTTATTTGTCCCATGCTGCCTGGCTTATTTCATTTAGCACAATGCTCTCCAGTTCCATCCATTGCTGTAGCAAAGGGTATAAGCTTCTTCTTTCTCTCTGCTGTGTAGAATTCCGTTGTGTAAATGTACCATAGTTTCTTGATCCACTCATTTGCTGATGGGCACTTAGGTTGCTTCCAGAACTTGGCTATTGTAAATTGTGCTGCTATGAACATTGGGGTGCAGGGTTCTTAGGGTATAATCCCAGCAGTGAAATTGCTGGGTCAAAAGGCAGTTCCATTTTTAGTTTTCTGAGGAAATTCCATACTGTTTTCCACAGTGGCTGCACCAGTCTGTATTCCCACCGACAGTGCACTAGGGTTCCCTTCTCTCCACATCCCCTCCAACACTTGTCTGTTGCTTTGTTTATGATGGCCATTCTCACTGGTGTGAGGTGGTATCTCATTGTGGTTTTAATTTGCATCTCTCTGATGGCTAGTGATGCTGAGCATCTTTTCCTATGTGTCTGGGCTGTCTGTATGTCCTCTTTGGAAAAGTGTCTGTTTAAGTCTTTTGCCCATTTTTTAATTGGGTTTTTTATCTTCCTGGAGTGGTGTCGTGTGAGTTCTTTATATATTTTGGAGATCAAATCCTTGCCTGAGGTATCATTGGCAAATATGTTTTCCCATACAGTTGGTTCTCTTTTCACTTTAATACTGGTTTCCTTAAAATTGTTCTTGATGCACAGTTGTAACCCAATAAATGTTTGTTGAGTTAAAGCACCTAATGGGCAGAGGAATGCCTCAATAATAAATACCATTAAATAAATACCATTTAATTTCCTTTAACTGTCTAAATTACTGTCTTTGGAGACTTACTATTTAATATGGAGACAGGAGCTAATAGACTAATATTCCAGCCCAACACATCATGAATAAATAATATTTATGGTTGCATAATAAATCCCTTAATAATTTCCTGAAGAATAACCATATTTAGCATGTATAAAATAAAAGTAGGTTCCTAAAATAGTTATAGTACATACTAAAGAGAATTGAAAACAGGTATCGCAACAAAAACTTGGACATAAGTATTCATAGTAGTATTATTCATAATGTTCAAGACATGGAAGCAATCGAAATGCCCATCAGCAGATGAATGGATAAGTAAAATGTGTTATATGAATATACTGGAATAATATTCAGCCATAAAAATGAATAAGTACTGATATGTGTTACAACAAAGATAAACCTTGAATAAGTAAAAGAAGATACAAAAAGCCGCGTATTGCATGATTGCATTTATACGAAATCTGTAGTATAGGCAAATCCACAGAGAGAAAAAGATTAGTAATTGTCAGAGATTTAAGGAAGGGAGAAGTAGGGAATGCCTACTTAATGATTATGGCATTTCATTTTAGGGTGATTAAAAGGTTTTGGAACTAGCTAGTGGTGATATTTGGATATCATTGTGAATGTACTAGAAGTCACTGAGTTGTGCACTTTAAAATGGCTAAAATGTTGACATGTTATGTGAATTTCACCTCAAAAATAAATAAAAATAAATTACTTTTTAAAAATGTACAGCATTTAAATGTATTGACCTCTATCGAGCAACTTGTTACAGATTCATTATTTCAGGCATCAGTGTTCAAAATGATTAGTGTTATGCGATGATTATCTCTGCCTAACAGAGATAAAGCAGGGAAATAGGGAAAATAAATGAGTCTAGGATTTGCCTAAGCCAGGACTCAGATTTCTTTGATCCTTGGCTAAAGTCCTGATTGGCCCAAAAGGTCAAATGGAAAGGAAAAAGCAGTCAAGAATAAATCAGTAAAATTTTTTAAAAATCATTAAAATTTAGGTATTGGGAGGGAAGAAAATAACTTTCTTTCTTCTACTAAAGAGAAAATTGACAACCTAATTTTCACAACAGGTAACAGTTGTATCACTATAGCTAGATGCCCAGAATTTCTTCTCTCCAGGGAAAAGTTGGAAACAAATTTAGAAGAAGTTTTCAGACATACTGAAGCCACTAAAGTTGTAATTGTTGTTACAATTGCAAGGATTTATTAAGACCATAAGGAAGCATGACATTAAAAGTGTTTGGATAGATAAGACCCCCTTTTGCACTGTAGGTCTGTACTGTTAATTGCATGTTGCTGTGACTAAGCACTTCGAAGGTGACTTTTATGCACTGTGCTATTATTTAATTTAATAAGAACTTCTAATAAAGTTATGGGTTTACAAAATTCTTTAGTGTGTTGAATGTTTAGAATTCAGAAAGCATTTCCCAACAGAACATTGTCAGCCATCGTGGTTGGGCTCCATGTCAGCAGCATACAAAGGAACTGGTAAACCATGTATATCTGCATCAATGGTACTAAAGAACACACATGTAAAAAGATGCCATGGAAACACTCATTTGGCTTTCCAGGATGTCGACCATCTCTTCCCTCCATGCATTACTAATGTTCATTTACTCATTCATCATTGGGTTGCTCTCAATAAGCATTGCCAGTGCCTGCTATGTGCAAGGCCCTTCGTCAAGTCATCTCTCTTTCTACCTGCCAGGTAGCCGGCTTTCTTCAACTTGGAGTAGGTCCTTGTGGCTTAGCTTATAAACTCCATTACAGTGGGGTCTCTACAAGGGCAGGAGATGAAGCTTTAGGGCAAGTAGACATAATGAAGGTTGGGCAGCAATAAAACAAGATGATGACGTGGGAACTACACGTCAGCCAAGCCACCCATGCCCCTCTTTCCAATACTTCTCCTTGTGGCTAAGACTGGCTTTCAGGTAGGAATCCCCTAGGAGATGATATCATAAAGGCCAGAGAAAGAAAAGATACCTTTTCCTGGCTCATACTTCTCTATGGCAGGGACCTGGATTGGAAATGCCAGGAATAGTGTTTAAGACAAACAAGTGTGCTAATGGAGATCTAAATATCTATTTCTTCCCAATATCTCTTATCTTATCTGAAAGCATAGACCAAAGATCATGAAGGAAAATGGGAAATATGTGTGAATGTATATCCATAGGTGTAAATGTATCAGGACTTGTATGAAACAAAAACATGGGTTTTCTTGAAATTGCTGAACTCCTATCTTTAAAGAATCACAAGCTACCAACTAACAAAGACCACCACCTAGTGGTCCAAGCAAGATTATTGCACTTGAATAATGTGCATTGAAATTCAAAAGTATTGGGATTTGTTATAAAAATGTAAGGAAACACTGATACTTCTGCTTTTGTCCCTTGGATTCTAACCTCCCATTTTCTTTTTATTCTGAAGTTGATTTCTCCTACTTTATAATTCTAAATTGTCACACGAGCATTCATTTGCAGTTACTGTTATTTTAATCTTTACAATTAGCTATCTACTTTGTCACATTTTGACGTCCTCTTCTTTTATTATATACCATAAGCCCCTATGAGACATACCTGAAGTCAGTTTCTTTAAACATCATTTTGTCATACCATCTTATTAAAAAGTTGAATGCTTAAGTGAATCCTGCTGTTACCTTTAATCAGCCCGGCCTTACCCACATAACCCCACGGTCCACTTAGCACAATTAATTGCCTGCCCATTAGGCTACTTTCCTCACTGTTGCTTAGCACACTCAAATCTCAAACAAATCTACTGTTTTTACCCAGTTCTGAGTACTCTGACCCAACTCAAATTCTACCTTGTCCATTAGTTCTCCTCTACTTCTCCTGCCAAGCTCACTTCTTTCTTCTCTAACCTCTTACACTCATGGTTATTACCACCAAGTTTACTATTTAGCTATTTTATAATTGTTATATGTTTTATGCCTCAAAAAAATGTTCCATGGTTTCAGTACATCTGTATTTCCCACAAATATAAGCATGGTATTAAATATAGCAGGAGAGTGCAATAGATAAATGACTAATTTAGAAAGGGATAGAGAAGAATCTTGCAATTAAAGTGCACTTAATGGTCTGGCTGGGGGTGCAAGGAAAGAAGAGGGAGACAACAGTGGGGAAGGATTGTTGGAATTATATTCTACGAATAGAACAGATTAATTCTATCTACCTTTATCATGTAAAATAGCAATGACAAATTAGAGAAGTATCCCTCAAAACACCAGGATACATTTAAACATATTCCAAAACATATAGTGGAGTTTAATCATAAAACTTTGCAGTGGAATATAATTGCTTTGAGTGCAGTCAGTGAGAGAAACTCACTTCTCAGATAAAAAGAGGGGAAATACAGGGGGAAAGGAATTGTTATTAAGCAGATAAGGAAGTGTTAACTTGCACTCTAAGGTAGAACAAAGTTTTACTTCTTGGGCAGCAGCAGAAAACCCACTCCAGGGATGTGAATTACAGACACCGTAGGCAGCTGCACACTTGGAAATAATAAGACCAAGAGAAAGTTCTCTGCATTCAAACTCTGGCATGCTATTCAACCAACTTCAAATGTGAATGGAAATATTTTACCCCCAAAATGTGAATAATAAAACAAATAAAATATTAAGTAATCTACTCAAATGAAGAAGTCTGCAGAATAAGTAATGTGAACTTGAATAATCTCATTAAGCAACACCAGGATTCTATTTCTAGGGCAACTGCAAGTAGTTTTATAACTAGGCCTCCAGTAAAATAATTAGACTATTTTAAGGGAAAGCAGATGATTCTATCTTGAGAAGAGAAAGAAAAAAATATATGCTTCTCCTATGTAAATTCCTCCCCAATTCTTCAAACTGATATTTTTAAAGACTTTGTAGTAGGACAGATACTTATATGCTATATATATTTCTATTTTTCCACAAAAGTAATACATATGCAAGGCATTGTTCAAGATACTATAGAAGGAAGCAAAAAATATAAATGCCAGAATCCCTGTCCTCAAGAATCTTACTGGGGTGAGTCCTATATATATTTAATAGATAGCAAATAATTCCATGGTAACTTTAAGTATACCACATATTATGCGGATAGTCTATATTTTCACACCTCCAGAAATATTAAATGCCCACCATTGGCAAGATGCTATGCTAGGCAGTTTGGGAATACAAAGTGAATTGATTACTCTAATAACCCTGGAAAGCAGTATGCTGATAAGAAGTGTATGGCAGTTATATTCAATAGGAACAAAAGACTACTTGATAGAAATGGTGGGACGTGTGATTCATCTTAAAGTGCAGATATGGTTTAAACATGCAGAGATGAAGGATATTAGAGAAAGCATTTCATGCAGAGAAATTTTATCATATATAAAGGCACAGAGTTAGTAAATCTAGGATGAAGATGGAATATTAATTTATTTCTTTAAGATATATAGAACATGTTACATGAAACAATGGGAAATTATATTAGAAATCTAGGTTGTACTTAAACAATGGAAGACATTCAGTTTCAGATGAAGAAATTTGGCTCTCATCTAGCAAACAAAGAGTCATTAAAATTTTTGAGCAGCTGAGTGGCAGTTGTGCTTTAGGACAATTAATCAAATAACAATGCATACAATAGTCTTGAATATGGAGGCACGGGGAATTCATTAAGAGACTCTAATCCATTAGTTTAGAGCAGAAGAAAATTAGTAGTATATACAAAGTTACCAAGACAAAATGGAAAAGACAATCCAAGAGTTTCCACAGAGATAAAATTGACTGAGACATGGTTGACTAGATTAAATACAAAGGGTAATATAGAAAATGAGCTCAAAATGATTAGAAAAACTAAAAACAAAAAAAAAAAGTAAGGTTGGTAACAATGGGGAGTTGATGACTTTACTGACACATTTGCAGTCTGATACAGCTTTCTGAAGGAAATATTCAATTGCAAACTGCAACATAAGGCAATTAAGATCACAGCTAAAGTTGTTGATTTGGAAATGATCTAGAGTGAGTGCAAAATAACTGAGCAAACTGAGATATTAGAGCTTGTGCAAAAGGGCAACAAGAAGAACCAATCTGGTATCACAGAGGCCCAGTAGAAGAACAGGGAAATTGTGAGTGACTATGAACAGTTAACACCCCATATCCCCACCTGCCATGTAGTCTTCTCCCAAGACGGAGGTGGGAGATACATATTTTAGAAAAATTAAACCAAAAAGTTGTTCAATAAGAATGGCATACAAAAGAAATTTAGAGGAAATGAAATTGTATAGAGGTAAAATAATAATAATAATAAAGCTTGAAGTTATTAGCTCAAAATGATTAGAGAATATATTTTATGAATAAAATTAAGATGTTCTAAAAATTATTAAAAATCTGTTTTAATCTTAATAACTATATATAAGGGACTATCCCTCCCCTCAAAAAGAGACTATCCCAAAATTCAGAAATTTAAAAGTGGTAAAAAAGAAAGGAGAGAGAAATAGGAAATGCAATATTAAGTAAACTGCTAAAAGTTCCAGAAAGAAAAACAAGGATAATAAAATGATTAACAAAATAATAAATCTATAAATAAAATTTTCTAGAACTGAAGCTCAACAATTTATAATTTACAGGTATAAAAGTCTTCAAGCTCCTAGCTAAAAGAAAGACATGTCATACTATCAAGAAATTTTAGTGAAAGAAGGAACATAGGATCAGAACTCCAGATGAAATTTTTGTCTCTAACTCGGAAAGTTAGAACAAAATAGGCATAAGCCTTCAAAATCTGAGGGAAAATGACTTCTGGGCTAGAATTCTTTACCACACTATTTATTAGGCAAGTGTAGGGTAGGGGAAAAAATCTCACAGACATTTAAGATTTTGACATTTTATTTCCCTTGCATACGCTTCTGTTCTACTACTGAATAATGTTCTTTGGTCGATTGTGGGAGTATACAAAAAAAAAAAAAGGAGGAAAGCAGGATTCAAACAATAAGTGCTAGGGATTCAACAGAGGAGAAAACAAAGTCTACCTAAAGGACTGCCCAGGTCGACACATCAACAAACAGTCCAGAGTGGAACAAGAGAAATGATGAGTCCTGCAAATTTCTAGGAGATGAGGGGCAAAAAAAAGAAGTGTTTCTATGTAGAGAAATAGTAATTTCAGGAGTTCAGGACAGTTCAGATGGAGAATTTTATCTAATCTAAATATTGCTATCACATTTCTTTATTTAGATTTCTAGCTTATAATTATTTTAATATCGACCTTTCTTAGTAATTTAGTTTTGGATGGAGCTCTTGAAAACAATACATACCTGCCCTTTGGGTTTTTTATGCAATGTAATAATCCCTGATTTTAGCAGGTGAAGATAATTTTCCCAAGCAATAACATTAAGGTAAAGTCAAGTGTCTAAAAAAGTTTCAACCAATTACTCTCAATGCCTATACGTCCTCCACATCAACAAGTAATTCATGCACAAGCATAAATCTGATGAGCATTCCTTGAGTAGCACTGGAATAGAGTTTTACTAGCCTTGATTTATAAGAATAAAATTACTTTATACAACCAATAGTTAGATATATTCACATGTTTTATGATTTCTGTGCCCATCATTGTTGCTTGTAAAACACACATTTCCTTTGGCACCAATTTTATTCTTGATAAATAATCTTTACTAATTGCATTTTTAAAAATAGATTTATTTTTCTCTAACCCTAGAGTAGTAATTTAGTTAGGCATAAAAGTTTAGATTGATAGTTATTTTCCCTCTACTACTCCAGTCTCTTCTGGCCTCTATTATTGCTGATGAGTTCTTCATTATTCTAATTCTCATCACTTTTAAGATACTCAATTTTTCTTATTGACTATTTTGCATTTTAATTCAGAGCATGTTAATTTGTGCTTTAGAAAAGTTATATCTTTTGAGTTGCCTGTTTTCTAGTAGTTCATCTACAAATCTTTTCTTGTGATTTCTAGCTTTGATTTTACTCAGGAAAATGTCACAAACCCAAGCACTATACAAATACCCATTTAAGTAAAAAAGAGCAGTTTGAAAAAAAAGTTGTTTAAAAGCAAGTAGGTAAAGAATATAAAAGTGGCATGTGGGTGAGCCTGGGCTAGAGAAGGCAACAAAGATAAGCTATAAAACATGGTGTGTACATATGTGAGGGAAGAGTTGTTACAGAGAGACATAAAGGAAAGGAGCACAGATTTGTATTTTATTTCTCTTATGTTGCCTTTACATTGGCTCGCCATATTTCAACAAGCATATGGAGAAGGTTAAATGTCATTTGTGTATTAAAGATAACATAAATTGATTCCCAAGAGTCAACAATAAAGTAGTGAAACAGCAAATCTAGAACAGAACTTCTTCGTATGTTATTTTTCTTGCGACCTCTGTGGTTCCCAATATTCTCACAGTTTTATAATTTCTGAAGTTAGTTCTTGGCCAAATTCTGAAGAAGAGGTTTTATTACGTTAGATGTATTTCCCTGATGTTCTTCCCTGTCTTGGTGGTAGTTCTATACCATCTTCAATTCCAAGTTCTCTTCATGCCTGTCCTCATATTTTAATGTTAATAAGTCAGTGTTTTATGCATTCTTTTCTATATCATAATAGTCCTATCACCACACATTCAAGAACACACACATGTGCATGCATGCACACACACAACTTGCTTGGCAAACTCCTTCCTGCCCACTTCAAAATTTGAAGCGTCTCTATAAGAAATTTCTTCTAACCAAGTATAGCTTAGGCATACTGGGTTTTTTATAAGTCCCCTACAATTTAATTAACACATCCCTTATCATAAAGTGCTAACATTTTGTTTTCATATCCATTCATTAGCTACATTATGAATTACATGAAAGCTGACAATTAATCAATCTTTTTCACTCTTGCCAATCTAGAACAGCACAACAAATACATAAGCAAACATAACAGCAAATGGAAGAAATTGTATCAAATATGGAGAGAAGGAAATAAAAATGAAAATATGATAACCAAACAAAAAATAAAAACTACACAATTAAAGTTTGATTAAACTCCAATAAAGAGACTAATAAGGAAGACATGTTTAATATTCTGAGTTTAAAAGATATGTTAACTTCCAGCTAACAATTCCAAAAATATAACATATTATTATTTACATCCTTCTCTTAGATATCAAATGATGAAAGAGAAATTGAAAAGCAATATACCCCCAAAGACAGGAGACTAGGACAGGAAACACTAGTTGATATAGTTTTTATCAAACTTTTAGGAGATAAAGGCAGATAGAGGAATTGTAAAAATCTTTGTTATAAAAAGTCTATATAGTCTATATTTTAATTTATAGACAAACTTCACAAATTTGAAAGTAATGCAGAAGCATTTATTTAAACTCCAGAATAGAATCATAAATGTCTATGTTATTTATCTAGTATTTCTATGTTGAACGAGGCTTTAGAAGTTGTCCATATCATGTTTTATACAATAAAAGACTTCTACAAAATGCTTGAAAACAGTCATGATTGGGATCTCTCTCTCCCCCACCCCGTCTCTCTCTCTGTCTCTCTCCCCACTCCCACCCTTACCCCCAGAGCAACATCATATTGTTGATTTGTATTGACTCCTATTTAGAAAAGAAATAATCAAAGAATTGAGATTTAACAGTAACAAAATATTTCTAATAAGAGAAAGTTTGTTTAGAAAGTTACAGAGATAGTAGATGTGAGCCAGCTGAGCAGCATGGCTTAGGAAACAAGTTACAGAGACAGAAGAAGGGCCTGGGAGCTCAGGAGAGAAAAAGGCAAAAGTGACGCACCTGGGGGGGGAGAAGGACGGGAAGAAAAAGCAGCAGGCTTGTTCCTGAGAGTGCACACAAGGAAAAATCTGGGTTTAAAATTGGACTCTACCACTTATCAGCTTAGCTTAATTTTTCTTTAAACTGCATTTTTCCTCATTCCAGAATCTACGTTTCAATAAGGTAAGGATTTTTGCATATTTTGGTAATTGTTGCATCCCTGCATTTAAAACAGTTATTGGCATATGTAGGCACTTAATAAATATTTGTTACATGAATCAATGAGTAAGTGGGAATGGTAACTGAGTCATAGGTTTGTAGTGAAGATCAAATAAAGTAAAATATATTACATAATATGTTTTATACCAGTGACAATTCTGACTCCCTAAGATCATATTTTTTATAAAACCTGTCATTTTATTTTATTTTATTTTTTATTGTTGTTCAAGGACAGCTATCTTCATTTTCCCCCCACCACTCTCCTCCGCCCCACCCACCCTCACCTCCCATACTCAGTCCTACACCACCCCAGTTGTCTTTGTCCATGGGTCCTTTATACATGTTCCTTGATGACCCTTCCCCTTTTTTCTCCCATTATTCCCCCCCTCTCTGGTCACTGACAGTTTGATATTTTGCTCTCTTCTTTGTTTTGTTGATTAAGTTCCCAATAGGTGAGATCATATGATATTTGTCTTTCACCACCTGGTTTATTTCACTGAGCATAATGCTCTCCAGTTCCATCCATGTTGTCTCAAAGGTAGGAGCTCCATCTTTCTTTCTGCTGCACATTATGCCATTGTGTAAATGTACCACAGTTTTTTGATCCATTCATTTACTGATGGGCACTCAGGCTGTTTCCAGCACTTGGCTATTGTATATAACATGCTAAAACATAGTGGTGCATAGGTTCTTTTGAACTGGTGGTTCAGGATTCTTAGGGTATAATACCAGCAGTGGAATTGCTGGGTCAAAGGCAGCTCCATTTTTAGTTTTTTGAGGAAGTTTCATACATTATTTCAAAAAGTTGTACCCCTTTGTCTTCATTCCCTTTGCCAAGATTTTGCCTAGATCAAACTTTGCCAAAATGTAGTATGCACACTAATTTAACTATATGATGAGATCGTATAATTGAACTTTCCTTTTACTTTAATAGAGTTTATATTATGTGTATTTATATAAAATTGTACCCATCACATCAAGACACATAATCTCATTTATAGTATTACTTATAAATAGTACTCTACATGCAGCAAATACAATTGCAGACAAAATACTGTCTTGTAAAAAGAGTTCTCAAAAGTAAGTAGAAAAACTGAATTATTTTAATTATCAATGTTTATTGTTTATATTTAAACACGTTTTCTAAGAGAACATGAGAGTACTTGAAAAAAATATTTCCTCAAGTATTTTCTCTGTGTTTTATGTTATCTTCCACTACTCATAAATAGTTTGCCAAGCAACGCCCTGGCTGCTGTGGCTCAGTGGACTGAGTGCCAGCCTGGGAACCAAAGTGTTGCCAGTTCGGTTGCCAGTCAGGTCACGTGCCTGGGTTTCTGGCCAGGTCCCCTCCCAACCCCCGGTAAGGTGCATGCAAGAGGCAGCCACACACTGATGTTT
The DNA here is from genome assembly GCA_004026765.1 of Micronycteris hirsuta. Taxonomy (NCBI): domain Eukaryota; kingdom Metazoa; phylum Chordata; class Mammalia; order Chiroptera; family Phyllostomidae; genus Micronycteris; species Micronycteris hirsuta. The sequence continues at coordinate 30,971 of PVJI01011013.1, read as the reverse complement.
CTCTCCCTTTTTTTCTCCCTCCCTTCCCCTCTCTCTAAAAATAAATTAATAAAGTCTTTTTTAAAAAAAGTTTGCCAAGCAATGATTAAATTAATAGGAGCCTCTGCCCTAAAATTACCCATTGTAAGTGATGATTATTACAGTAGTTAGTACCCTTGAAATATTAACACCTGTTAAATATGAAGTGGCTTAAGCAGAGCTTTTGCTACATGGCACAGTAAGTGATAGAATCCAGGTACTTAATCATTGTTGCCAGTTTTGAACATCTAAAAATGTTTCTTTAAAGTTTTCCTTTTGCTTGTGGCCTGTCATCACACTAGGTCTTTATGCTTCACTTTATGCTTCAAAAATCTCTGGAAAGCATTTGAGGCAGAGGTCAGAATGTTTTGTTTTGTTTTGTTTTTATCAGAAAGTAGTGCTGTTGACTCAAGATATAGATGATGTTTCATCATCACATGCACAGCTGGTGAGAGGTGAAGTGCAGAGCAACTGGCAGCATTGTTTTTAGGAGTTACTAACAAAAGTTGACCCTTGAGTCCTGGTTGCTGTGGCTCAGCAGATTGAGTGCAAACAGTTGCTGGTTCCATTCCCAGTCAGGGCATATTCCTGGGTTGTGGTCCAGGTTCCCAGCAGGGGGCGCTCGAGAAGCAACACATATTGCTGTTTCTCTCCCTCTCTTTCTCCCTCCCTTCCCCTCTCTCTAAAAATAAATAAATAAAATCTTTTTTTTAAAAGTTGACTCATAAGTCAAAAAAATGTACATCATCAAAATTACTCATGGAAATAGTTTCAACAACTCTAAGCTGTGTACTTTGGTGTTATTTACACCACAGTATTCAAAAATACCACTTCTTAATGTTTTCTTAAGTATTTGAACAAATTGCTGCTGCTTTGGAATTGCCATTTAGACTTACACTAAATAAAAAATACAAATACAAAAAAAAAGATTAACACTCCATATTCAGGAGTTAGTTGGAGTATCACCAATTAAGCACAGCTCATGAAAATCTGAACTTGTTCACTGGTCAAAATTTTTTAAAGTAAATAATTTTTATTGCTTCATCAAGAGCAGTTCTTCTTGCAGGCAAGAAGGGGCTGGAGAGGAGTATTCCAAGTCATGAAAGGCAAGGACCTACATCCAAGATTACTCTATCCAGCTAAACTCTCATTTAGAATGGAAGGGCAGATAAAGTGCTTCTCAGATAAGATCAAGTTCAAGAAGTTCATCACCACCCAGCCTTTATTGTATGAAATGTTAAAGGGATTTATATAAGACATGGAGGGATATCAACAGGGGAGTGGTAGGGGGTGAGGGGGGGGAATGGGCAGAGAATAAGTAGCGTAAACGGTAGGTAGAAAACAGACCGGGGGAGGTTAAGAATGGTATAGGAAATGTAGAAGCCAAAGAACTTATGTGTATGACCTATGGACAAAAACTAAAGGGCGGGGAATGGGGGGGTATGGGGGTGGAGGGGAAGAGAGTGGGAAAAATGGGACAACTGTAATAGCATAATCAATAAAATGTATTAAAAAAAGGGCAGTTCTTAAATATAACTGACATTTTTTTCTTCTTTAACCATGCATACATGGTGGTGAAGAACTCAGTCACTACTTGCAGTTTGGTGCCTGCCTAGATTCATGAAAAGGCATCAACAATTTTATTCACCATTGCATTTGCACCATCAATGCAAATATGAAAACTGTGAAAATGATAAATAATATCATGCAATTAATATAAACATAATTTTGACATTGTGGACCTTATGAAAGGATCTTTTAGACACCCTGGGGGTCATTCTTTGAGAACTATAGCATTTAATCTATACTTAAACAAACTATAGAATATTAGTACCTGGAAAAAAGTAAAAATTCTGTTTTATTTTTAAGATTTTATTTATTTATCTTTAGAGAGAGGGGAAAGGGGGAGAAAGAGAGGGAGAGAAACAGCAATGCATGGTCGCCTCTCACGTGGCCCCCACCAGGGACCTGGCCTGCAACCCAGGCATGTGCCCTGACTGGGAATTGAACCGGGACCCTTTGGTTCCCAGCCCATGCTCAATCCACTGAGCTACACCAGCCAGGGCCCTGAAAATTCTGTTCTAAATGGCAAAATATCCTTAAATGTTATTGTGAATATTTTATAATAGTTATATAAAATTTAATTAATAATCTGTACCAGTTTTAAAGCATATTTAATTTTGTCTTTTATCTCACTGCTTGTTTTTCCTTTTTCCACACAATGTCAATTTTAGAGTTTTGTATAGCTATTTTTAAATTTTTCATGGAATAAAAAGAATAAATTTATGTAATAAAAACTATCAAAATATTTTAATCCTCACCTGAAGATAATTTTTTATTGATTTTGGAAAGAAAGAGGGAGGGAGGGAGAAAGAGAAAGAGAGAGAGAGAAACATCCATCGGTTTCCTCCCACATGTGCCCCAACCAGGAATCAAACCTGCAAACTTTTGGTGTATGGGACAATAGTCCAATTAACTGAGCCACTCAGCCAGGGCAAATCTATCACAAATTTTTAAAGTGCCTACATTCTTTTAAGTTGTGTCAATTTTCAGAAGTTATATAGTGATTAATGTTGTGACAGTGATTAATTTTTTTAATTATAATGCTTTATGTTTACAGTCCTGATAACAAAAAGTCTAGACATTTATTCAGCAAATAAAAAAATAATTTCTTCATTAATTAGAAAAGTTCCTTTGCTAAAAATTTTTTTCTGGAACATATAACATAATTTAATCATTTCAGTTAAGGATTTTTTATACCACTCCTGTTGATTTACTCCAAAATTCACTCTTTTATTTTCTGGCTGAATCGTACTTTGAAATAATTAAAAGAAACTTTTAGATTTTTACATTTATCTATTTCTCATTTCCTTCTGTTATATTTCAAGGTTAACCTATTAACTAAAACCTCATCAATAGCAGTTTTTTAGAAGCCTATGACATCTTTAAGATTTAATAACAATGTTTATGATGTAGAATACCTTTGAATTCACAGACAAGGTAAAAGAGATAGGTCCTAAAAGGCAATAATCCAAAACAACAACAGAGAAAAATAAGAAAAAGATCGACACAAATTCCTAATGTGTAATCACTGACAAGAAAAGCCTGCGCAGCAGCCGGAGGATAGTAGGCCAGACAAACCAGACTGAAAGCTTAGCTAAAAATAACTACCGCACTAGGTCCTTGTAGAAAAACTCTACATTCTAAGGGTGTCAACTTAAATGTGTCTGTCTGGTTTATAAATAAAAATATTTAGAAACAAAAACTGCACACACTAGAAGAAATAGTCAATATAGTAGACTGAATCTAGTAAATGATCTATGTGAGTTCATAAACTTTTTGATTACATAGTAGTAAGTGCTGTAAAACTAGAATGACAGTTATCATCCTTAATATGCTCAACGCAGGGAGTCTCTGCCTGATTTCTGTTCTATGCTAAAAATAAAAAAGTAAATAACATACAAAACAGGGAATGAAAAAAATGCTACCTCTAAATCAATTAATTGTACACAAATTGAATCGCTATTTATTTCCAAGTTAATCAGAAATATTACAGTGTGCAGAAAAGACCTGTCTTCCATCGCAACTCCAACTCAGAATCTTCCCTTTACATCTCTGACATCATTTTCATGCAGTTGACAATTAATTTTTCACATAAAAGGAAATATGATTATTTATAGATCCCTTATTTGGGAGGAAAAATCTTATGAGGAAATTTTGAGATTAATAAGATTGTGACTATTATATAATATTAGAAGTCCTGTGTTTTTTGTCTTTTATTTTTGATATATGGACATAATATCAAATATATGGACATAAATATTTTATCTATGTATCTATGTATCTTACAAATGTGGCCGTATTAATGGAAAACAAAAGCTACGGTATAGCTTCATAGTGGAGTGGCAAAAATGTACCAGCCTACACTTGAAGTATTAAATAATGTTACAACACTGGTCTTTAAGACCAAAACAATTGTTGTATTTATTAAGCATCAGGAAAACCTCTTCAGCTTCTGTTCAAATACATTACACATTTGAATAATGCCAGTCTCTGTAAGACTGATTTTAGACTATGAACATTTGACCTAGAATGTCATTAACAACTTATACATTTTAAAATCACGTTTTGAAATGTGGCAAAACTAAGATTGTAGTGAATTTCATTTCAAAGTCATACTATCCCTCCTTTTATGCTGCATGTGGTAATCCTTGATTTTTGCACTGATGCTAAATGTTAATGAACAGAGCCAACAAGCACCATTTCACCTGGAGCAATGAAAACATTAAAATCTCTTAGAAGCTTGAATAAAACTTTATTTTATAAATATAATCCATGTTAAAGCTCCACCGTTTCACTGTACTTTTGAAATAAGGGCACATGGAAAATATGGAAGCGTTTCCTTTGAGATGGCTAACTAAAGCTACAAAATGAGCACTGCACGGCATTTCCAAGGAACATGGTTCAAAAGTTGTGCGATTACTACTAAGGTTGTTTTATTCTCTGCCACATTTGGAACAGGAAGTCTGTGTTGTTCTTGAAGAATTCTGAAAAGCAATGTCACAGTCTGATGACCTCTTCTCCTCATTAAAACGTTCCCAAAGACAGCGCTCTGCATGATGTTTTGTAGCTTCAGCAGCCATGAACTAATTTGTACCTCTTATTTTGATCATGCGCTGGTGAAAGCACCAAACAATATTTTTCTTTAAACACAGAGAGGTCTTTCAACAGCTCAGCATGCACTTCTACCCTCTTTTTAATCTTGAAGCACCTATTTATTTGCTCTTTTCACCACTAAATCTTCTTTGCTCCTTTCTGCCCCCTACAAAGCAGCTAGTTAAAAATCTTCAGTGTTTTTTCTTCATAGGCTTAACCATTAAAAGGGTATTACCATAAAAACAGAGATGAGGGCTTATAGATATAGTACAAGGAGAATTTGCATTTCTAATTCTCAATCCAGTTAAACTAAAATAATGTTTATTTACTTAGCACCTTTTTATAATTTTCATGATCACTAAAACTAATGTGAAAAAAATATCTCTCTAGGAATTAGTTTTTAGGGTTCCCTGCAAAACTGATTAGTTGCTCACAATGAATATAAGAAGGCCTTACTTAAAGTTTATTAGTGTGTATATGTCTTATTTATTTATATTGCATACCCCTACACTTTCTTTGGTTTAATTACATTAATCCTTTCTATATATTTCTATATATTTCTCTATATCACCAAGAAGGTGTTGAGATTATTGTATGCATTGTGTAGGAATTCAATTTTAAGTTGTACATTGAATCTGCAGGGGAAAAAAAGGTGAGAAGGACCATAATAAAATAACATTGTTAATAGATATGATTTTAAGCAGTAATATTTTGAATTGTATTAATGAAAACAAGTTCAAAAAATTTAATAATCAAAATATTGTTTTAAAGGTATATAAATTGGAGTTACATAAAATTCAAGTATGGGAATATGCTAACAACTGAATAAATTACTGTAGATGTCATCAAGCCAGTGGTATAGCTGCAAATAAAACATATGTCTGAGATTATAGATCCAGGTGAGGAGAAATCTGTAATTACATACTAATAAATGGATTCTAACTTCAACATGAAATATTTATTCTGTCCAAATGTAGTTACTGAACATACTAGATTTCTCTTAAATAGGTCAAAGATAATAATGTAAATACTTTCCAATAATGAATCATAGTATGTTTTCAAACTTGATAGAAATTTTAATATTAATATTAAGTTATTTTAAGTGTTAATTCATTGGTTTTCAAGTTTTAAAAATTCAATAGATTCTTGAGTACTGTTTTAAATAAATATGTCATTTATCCAAATTGTTTTTCAATTGATTTGTAAATACCAAAAAGGCATTGAGAATAAGTAAAATACCAAAACGGCATTGTTTCTAATGATATGATCAATATTTAACTTTAGTGACATTTAAAAACATTTTTAACCTGGTAAAGTTAACAAATCAATATATTATCAAAATAAATTATGTGAAGTTTTAAGTCACCACATGTAATTAATTCACCTTTCTCTCTATTCCAAATTGCTCTAATGAATACTTTTCATTGTACTATCCCTTCCAATAGCAATGGAAAATTGGAATTTGTAAAAATCGTTTATTTTATGTAATATTTCTCAAAATTGAATCAGTTTTGTTATTTAGAATCGTTTCGTCCATAAATTCATCTTTGGTTAATTTAATACTAAACTTACTTACATGTCCTATTGTGTCTTTGTCATATCTTAAACATTATTTCTTCATAAATACAGATCTCAAAGTAATTAGCAATTTTCTTGATGATCTTCTCCCCTAAGATAAAATTCTCACCAAGTTGTTTTAATTTGTCTTTCAAAATAATTTTTAAGATATCTTCCGAGGTATTTAATTCTAAGTTGTGTTTATGCTTCACAGGTCAAGTCTGAGACTTTGGGAACACCCACCAACCTATTCACTGCCAGGGAAGTAAACGTATGTAGCACAAAGCTTGTTTGCTCAAGGGATGCTTTTCAGCTCCTGTAACAAAGTCAGAGACCTGAGTAAGAACATAGGCCTTGTCCCAAAATCTCTGGTGAGCTTGAGCAAGTTATTTCACTTCTTTGACTCTTAACTTTTACAGCTATAAATTGGGTTTAATGAACCTTTTCTGCGAGGTTATTGAGATGATTTAAAATGATGTATGTAAAGGACAAGGTCGTCGTTGATGCTAGCTGGTAGTTATCAGCCATTGACAGTAGCTGCATTCTCACAATCACTCAGAAGTTGACTTGTACCACGCCGACAGTGGAACCTACAATGAAGTTGTCAATGCAACTGGACTCTTTCTTCAGTACACAAATCACATTACCTTCTTATCAATTTATAAAATTTAAATTAAATAACTAGGGCATTGTTACTAATAATAAACTTAATAGTTGTGGAAAAAACCTTAAAAGTGTCAAATAGTATATAAAATGAAAACAATATTATACAAATAGGATTTCAGAAGAAACATTTGTCTATTTTTGTACTTTACATGGGAAAGAACTTTAGACAGGCTTTCCCAGGATTACATAACTAGCTAAATACAGCATTAATTTGTTCTATGTAAATCTACCTCTCCAAGGTTGATAGATATCTCCCTTTACATATAGGATATATTAAATTCAAACCTGACACTGTCACAAAAAATTGTATTGAGTTTAATTAAAGAAGATAGGCCATAATATTCACGATGAGTTAAAAATAAAGCTTAAATAAGACTTAAAATATACATGACATTTCATGTTCACAGAGAGTATGCTGACTTTGTTACAGGATTGAAACATTTTCCAATTTTGTAAAAGCACAATGTTATCGGAAGTTAGGATTCTGCTTGGGTATATCGTTCTATGTTCTATTCTGACTTTTGTCCACTAGATGTCCCTAGAATGTCATACAGAAGGTCTGATCTCAGATGTGACCTTGTTAGAATCTGTATCTACTGTTTTTATTTGAAGTGAGTTCCTGAGATACCATGTCAAATTATTTTTATTCCTGAGCTCATTTCATCTTCAAAATTAACAAGCTACTAATCTACAGAGAGATGCAGTCATTTAAAGATTTTTGTCTAGGAGACAGAATATAACTTTGCCAATTTAAGAAGCAATTAAAGAACATGTATATCTTCTTTTCTGAAATGTGTTTAAGAAATCAAAGACCTGAAACAAGTTCAAAATCCTCAGAGAAAAAGTTCGTAGCCTTGAAGAGGAGAACTCTTAACACAACTTTTAATTGTATTGATTTCAAAGGGTGAATAACATTTACACAAAATAGTTCAGAAAACTCTAGTAACAGCAGGAGCCTTGTATAATTTGAACTTTAATAAGTTAAAGAAAAAAAGTAAAGGCTTGAATGGACCCAAAGTGTCCCCACCTAACTCACACAAAACCTCTGTAGCAAAGACTGTGAGAGGCTGAAATACAATAATTGCAACTCAGGGATATTCAATCATTAGGCTTGCAAAATGCTGTCTTTTTTTCCCCCAAAAGCCGAGTGAGCCCATGTTATAGGATGATTCTACCTCTGACTGAAAAATAACACTCTCTGGGGTTGCTATGGCAGATTGCTGCACTAGAGGACTGAGAATCTACTCTTCTGAAACAATTCAATGAGGTTTCCTACAAGGTGTCTCAAAATGGAAGCACTCAGGCAGCACGTCTCTGCCTCACAGAGCAAGAGGTAAAAAGTTCAGCCTCTGAAGTAGAGGAGTTTCTGCCCTGGAGCAAGAGAAAAAAATACAACAGCATTCTGATGAATTACCTCCTACAAGCTAACCAGGCTTCCCAGGAACAACGGCCAAGTCTAAGCAGAGTTGACAGCCTCCATTCACTGCCCAGCACTCCACCCTGCATAGTGTGGGAACAATGGGGCATTCTCACAGCTTCCTAACTGGTCCCCAGCCTTTCAACTAACCCTCTCTATTCAACAGCCACTTCATGATCAATCATGCTTTCTTTGATTAAAACTCACTTTTCATCTCTCTAGTTATTTATTGTTATTATTTATGAAGAATTCCAAGAATGTAAGTAATGTCAAAAATGTTTAAACCATTGAGACCTGAATTTATTTAGTTTATAATAAAGGTTAGGAAAGTCAACCCAATCATAAGGAACAACTAGAACACAATTTAGTGATAAACTATAAGATCCTAGCCAGAATTACAACAGTAGTTCACATAAGATTACATTGGTACCCTGGAAAAGAAGTGTTTATAGAGGAGTGGGAACATGAACTAAGTCTTAAACGATTCCAGGAACCGGGAAAATTAAGGAAGGAAAAAGGAGAGACCAGATGAGAAATCGCCAAATGAAAGGACACAGATATTAAAATGATCATCACATAAGTAGAAGACAGAGAAAAGCCAGCTGGCCAAACATCCAGGGACATTTGGACAGAAGTGGACATAACATCCAGAAGACTGGATTCCAGAAGGTTAAGAGAAACAGGTCCATAAGTTTAAAAAGCAAAGTGGAGCCTTTTTAATGTTTATACTGAGACATGAGGCAATAGAAGGAATGTTCTAGAAATATAGTCACAGCAGATTAACCTGTCAAGGCATCAGTGGAAAAATTTACCAAGAAGAAATACATTAGTTGGCTATTTAAAAAGTCTGGGATTATGGCAATAAAGACCAAGACCTGAGGATTTGTTGTTGAATATAGAAAAAGAGGACAATGTGATAATAAAATGTGGTGAAAATTGAGATAAATGAAAAAAAAATTTGTCTTAGACAGGAAGAAAATCAAATATAATTTAACATTTTCTTCACCAAAAAATCTGTATTTTCTGCTTACTATGTCATAGAATGAATAACACATTTCAATTAATGTGCCTATTTAGTGACTCCATCCTATGAGAAGATATTTTATGTCCCAAAACACTATCTCAACATCAATGAAGGAACCTAGAATAAGTAGTCGATCCCTTTGAATACCCTGAACTTCTGCTGAGGACAATTTTAATATAGGTTCAAGCTATTACATCACTAATATAAATAATAACAAAAGAAGATATGTATGATATAAACTAATTCAATGACATAGTGATGGTGTCTTGAAACATATGAATGCTAATATCTATTTTAAATATGTTGCCTAAAGGAATATGGTAGTCCGTCCACAGACCCAACCTCAGAGGCAAAATAATAAGTCAGGTGAAAATTTTTCAATTTCTCCCTTACCATTGTGGCCTTCATTGAACTCTCCACACTCTTGAGGCCGTAGCACTGCAGTATTCCTGGCACTCAGCAAATATTTTATAGAGCAGCTGGGACATGCCAGCAGTATGCTGTCCACTAAAGTCATAACGTTGAATATGACATAACCTATGCCTTCAAGGGACTTTCAATCTAACGTCCTTTTTCGGCTGTCACCAAATTTCCCCCACATCACAGATATCAGCCACTTATAAAACAATTATTCTGTATAAAATACTTGGGAAAAACTCTATTACATAATCAATACCCTCTGGAAATTGACAATTAATAAATTAAAGAAGTAAATACACAAAAGTATATGTATTACATGTTAATTAATAATGTATTTTAAATAAGTGAGTGCTGTAAGACTTGCTCTTGCAGGAGGGGTAAATCAATCAGGCAGAATACCACTCCCCCCAAAAAAGTAAAAATTAAAGGCTAATTGCTAGTTCCAAATTTAAATTGCTTGAATAATTTTAAATATCAGTAATTGTGAAGAAGAGCTGGAACAGTTCAAACTGTTGTCTTCTCATCATTATGTTAATGTCATTAATAATAAATAAACTTTCATGGGTATGTTTTCCAAATTTTTAATACTTTTTAAGAGCTAAGTAAAAAAGAAAAATAAAAAGAAATAAAAGAGCCCTGGCTGGTATAGCTCAGTGGATTGGGATGGGAACCAAAGGGTCGCTGGTTCAATTCCCAGTCAGGGCACATGCCTGGGTTGCAGGCCAGGTCCCCAGTGGGGACCAAGTGAGAGGCAACCACACATTGATGTTTCCCTTTCTTTCTCCCTCCCTTCTCCTCTCTAAAAATGAATAAATAAAATCTTAAAAAAAGGAAAGAAAAGAAAGACTTTCTGTAACAATGTTCCCTAGCAAAAGTTATAATAATTATTCCCTCAGGTTAAAATAAGTATCTTTAATCATCTTCTAAACAAATGAATTCATTAGCCTAAAATCATGCTTCATAGAACTGGATGAAAGTTAAAAGGGATAGAGAGTGTCTCTGTGTGTATAAATATGTTTAGAGTGTTTTGCTTTGCTGGTTCTACTCTTTTTTTAATCACATACCTTAGAGAACAACCATTATCCAAGGAGTATGGAAGTACCACTGCAGTCAAATAAAACTGGATTGTCAAATTGGATTAACTACTTGCCACAACCAGAAAGGCAGTACCCATAAGGAACTGCGGAATGCAGTTCCAGGGCAGCATGGGGAGCCAGTCATAGGAGTGGGCCTTGTATTCAGTGGTTTTGAGAGAGGATACAAAGAAGCAGCCTTACTTCTACACCAGAGGTCATCAGAAAGTGTGTGTGACTCAGTAGCTGGGTATCAAAATTTTCTAGGAATTAGGAAAAACAGTGAGTCTCAAGCTATAATGGTAAACAAGCAGCAGTCGTTCATATTAGCCAGGAGAGGGAGTGGCTTGGTCATTTTGGGGGGTTTCCAGTGTTTTGTTTTTGTCTCCTTGTCAGGATCAGAGAGTGACCTTAAGAGATGCTGGTGCTGTTTAGGATGAACAAGAGAACACCAGGCCTTAGCTGTCACTGTCAGGCCAGCTGCCAGCTGACAGCTGTCACAGCTGCTCTTTCTCAACAATTGCCTGTGATAAAAAGATTGCTCAAAAGGTAAAAAAATTGTAAATCTTCAGAAGGAATTCTCTGTTTTCTTCACAACTCCCAAACAATGACAATTACCTATGAATTCTGCTGGTCTCTCGGAATGTTTGCTTTAGCAGTAAACTAGAAGATCTGGAAACAAAGGGAAAGGATCATATTCTAAGTGATGGATTTCTAAATATACTGATAAGGCTAGAGGTAGTGGAAACATTTTAGGGAAGCCCCCATATTTTTCAGAACGTATTCCCACACATCATTGGGCCCTACCAGCTACAATTACACTACCTGACCCAGCACTTTGCCAGAATTAACAGGACAGAGGCAGAAACCTGACCCGAACTGGACCAATCTGATCCCTCCACCCAGAAACTGTGACTGGGATTCAGAGAAGCCAAATGTGTTCTCCATGCAGTTGGAATTGTCACAAGTTAACTAACTCCAGGGCTCTGTAGATACTCTTTTTCCTACATGACCCAAGGGTTGCAGAAAGCCATGCAATGGGAAAATAATGAATCTGAACTATAGAGGGAGCCAGAAATGCAGACAGAAGCAGGGGTCTGACAATTTTCAGTTCTTATTTCCAGTCTCTTCCTGAGGTCCACAGGCATGCCCATCTTCAAGTTCCCTGTATCTTTATAATAAATTCTCTATTTTCATTTAAGTCCAGCTCAGATGCATTTCTATTATTTATTTAAAAAAAAAATCCAGGATTCTGGACAAGATGAAGGCATAGGTATGTAAGTTTCACTTTCTTGTACAACCAAAAGAAGAATAACAACCAATTTAAAAACAAAAAACAACCTGAACAGTCAGAAAATAGAACAGTATGGTAGTGAAACAATCAAGGAGTTAAAGAAGAAACATTAATCCAGACTGGTAGGAGGGGCAGAGATAGGCAGCTGGGGCAGAGAGCACGTGGAAAGGTGGCAGCTGGTGGACCAGGTAGGCAAGGTGGCTGCTGATAGATGGGGCAGTCCCACATTCTTGTGCCCATAAACCAAGAGGAACAACTCAGGAGCAAGACAGACTGTGCAACCCAGGGTTCCAGCATGGGGAAAATAAAGCCTCAAAACCTCTGGTTGTAAAAACCTATGGGGGTTACGGTGGTGGGAGAAACTGCCAGTCACAAAGGAGAGACTGTCAGAGGGGCCCAAAGGGTCATACAATGTACACAAGCTCACTCAGCCAGGAATCAGCACCAGGGCAGCACCTGGAAGAGGCAATTTGCTTGTGGAAAGTAGGGGAAGTGACTGAAAGCCACACAGAGCCAAGCAAGTAGCATTGTTCCCTCTCTGACTCCTCCCCCACATACAGCAGCACAACACAGCTACATGGGTTGCTCCGTCCTGGCGAATACCTAAGGCTCCACTTACGACATAACAGGTGTGCCGAGAAAAGAAATATGGCCCAGATGGAAGAACAGATCAAAACTCTAGAAAAAGAACCAAGCAACAAGGAGATAGCCAACCTATCAGATGCAGAGTTCAAAACACTGTCAATCAGGATGCTCACAGAAATGATTGAGTACAGCCACAAAATAAAGGAAGAAGTGAAGGCTATACAAAGTGAAACAAAGAAAAACATACAGGGAACCAACAGTGAAGGGAAGGAAACCAGGACTGAAATCAATGATTTTGGGGGGCGGGCGGGGGGGGAAAGAAATAAATATTTAACCAGAACAGAATGAAGAAACAAGAATTCAAAAAAATGGGGAGAGGCTTAGAAACCTCTGGCACAACTTTAAGAGTTCCAACAACTGAATCATAGGAGTGACAAAAGGAGAAGAAGAACAAGAAATTGAAAATGTATTTGAAAAAAATAATGAAAGAAAACTTCCCTAATCTGGCAAAGGAAATAGACATACACATCTAGGAATCTCAGAGAGTCCCAAACAAGTTGGGACCAAAGAGAAACACACAAAGACACACCATAATTAAATTCCCCAAAATTAAAGATAAGGAGAGAATATTGAAAGCAGCAAAAGAAAAGGAGTTACCTACAAAGGAGTTCTCATAAGACCATCAACTGATTTCTCTAAAGAAACCTCGCAGACAGGAAGGAGCTGGAAAGAAGTATTTGAAGTCACAAAAGGTACGGACTTCCATCCAAGATTACTCTAACTAGCGAAACTATCATTTAAAATGGAAGGGCAGATAAAGTGCTCATCAGATAAAGTAAACGTAAAGGAGTTCATCATCACCAAGCCCTTATTATATGAAATGTTAAATGGACTTACCTAAGAAAAATAAGATCAAAACTATGAACAGTCAAATGACGACAAACTTACAGCTATCAACAACTGAACCTAAAACAAAAACAAAAGCAACTAAGCAAAAACTAGAACAGGAACAGAATCACAGAAATGGAGATCACATGGATGTTATCAGAGAGAAGGTTGAGGGAAAGATTGGGGGAAATGTACAAGGAATAAGAAACATAATTGGTAGGTACAAAATAGACAGGGGAGGTTAAGAATAGAATAGGAAATGGAAAAGACAAAGAATTTATATGTATAACTCATGGACACAAACTGAGGGGGACAATGCTGGAGGGAATGGGTGTACCAGGCAGAGGGAGATAAAGGGGAGAAAAAAAATAGGACAACTGTAATAGCAAAATCAATAAAGTATACTTGAAAAACTCTTAACTATCAATAATAAACAATTTAATGTAGATATAAATGTAGCACAGACCAGCTGATTGTCATTCAGTATTTCTTCTTCACCTCTGCTTTCTTTTATAGAAGCTTTTGGGTTTTAGTTGGGTACATGATTTTCAAGCTAAAATTTAAACTTCCCAGGTTTCTTTGTAGCTAGGTGCAGCCATATAACTAAGTTCAGTCTAATAAGATTTGGGTAAGTTCCAGCCAAGATGGAGACGTAGGTAGAAACCCTTTGCTTCCTTGCAAACCAAAAGGAGGATAACAACCAATCTAAAATCAGTAAACAACCAGAAGTGTCAGAAAACCAAACTGCATGGAGCTCTAATCACTAGGAATTAAAGAAACAGTCAAACGGAACAACCAGATCAGTAAGAACCTGAAGCAAGGTGGAGGACCATACAGGCAGGGCTGCCTGAACAGGAAACTGAGATTCAGAACTGACCGTGGACTTCACCAGTTGCCGTGGTGGGAGAAACTTCCAGTCTCACAGGAGAGTTTGTTGGAAAGTGGGCTAGAGCCGAGCAGGTGAGCTGCATTGTTCCCTCTCTGGCCCCTCCCCCACAGCAGTGCCACAGCACAGCAAAGAGGGTTGCCCTATCCCGGTAAATACCTAAGGCCCTGCCCCCTTACAACTTATCAGGTTCACCAAGAGAAAGAAATATGGGCCCAAATGAAATAACAGAGCAAAGCTTCAGAAAGAGAGCTAAGAGATGGGGAGATAGCCAACCTATCTGATGGAGAATTTAAAGCCCTAGTAATCAAGCCCTGGCTGGTGTAGCTCAGTGGGTTGAGCATGGGCTGCAAACCAAAGGGTCGCTGGTCCGATTCCCAGTCAGGGCACATGCCTGGGTTGCGGGCCAGGTCCCCAGTGGGGACCACGTGAGAGGCAACCACACATTGATGTTTCTCTCCCTCTCTTTCTCCCTCCCTTCACTTCTGTCTAAAAAATAAATAAATAAATAAAATTAAGTAACATCTTTAAAGCCCTGGTAATCAAAATGCTCACAGAACTGATTGAGCTTGGTTGAAAAATGAAAAAACAAATAAAGATACCCAAAGTGAAATAAAGCAAAATGTACAGGGAACCAACAGTGATGGGAAGGAAACCAGGACTCAAAGCAACAATTTGAAACAAAAAGAAGAAACATTATACTGGAACAGAATGAATAAACAAGAATCCAAAAAAAAAAAAAAATGAAGAGAGGCTGAGGGATCTCTGGGACAACCTGAAACATTCCAATACCCAAATTATAGGGATGCCAGAAGGAGAAGAACAACACCAAGAAATTGAAAACTTATTTGGACAAATAATGAAGGAAAACTTCCCCAATCTGGTGAAGGAAATAGATTTCCAGGAAGTCCAGGAAGTCCAAAGAGTCCCAAAGAAGTTGGACCCAAAGAGGAACACACCAAGGCACATCATCATTAAGTTACCCAAGATTAAAGATAAAGAAAAAATTCTAAAAGAAGCAATGGGGAAGGAGGGAGTTACCTAGAAAGGAGTGCCTCCTATCAGCTGATTTCTCAAAAGAAACCTTGCAGGCAAGAAGGAGCAGGAAAGTATTTGAAGTCATGAAAGGCAAGGAGTATATCCAAGAATACTCTATCCAGCAAAGCTTTCATTTAGAATGGGACGGCAGATAAAGTGCTTCCCAGATAAGGTCAACTTAAAGGAGTTCATCATCACCAAGCCAGTATTATATGAAATGTTAAAGGGACTTATCTAAGAAAAAGAATATAAAAAATACAAGGAACAGAAACAGAGAAATGGACATCACATGGAGAGATTTCAGTGGGGAGGGGGAAGGGAGGAATGGGGGGAAAAGGTACAGGGAAAAAGAAGCATAATTAGTAGGCATAAAATAGATGGGGAGAGGTCAAAAATGGTATAGGAAACAGAGAATTCAAAGAACTTATATGTACAACCCATAGACGTGAACTAAGCGGGGGCAAATGCTGGAAGGTAGGGGGTGCAGGGTGGAGGGGGGATACAAGGAGAGAAATTGGGAAAACTGTAATAGCATAATCAATAAAATATACTTAAAACATAAATAAATCCTTGGTTGTCAGACTTAAAAAAAAATAAGATGTGACTGAAGAGACACATGTAACTTTATGGTTATCTCCTTCAGATAAGAAGCTTGTCTTGAACTTGCCTCTTTTCTGGCTGGCTAGAAAATGGCAACCACTGGAACAACTGCCTTGGACCAGAAAAAAAATGATACACATTTACAGTGACAGAGACAACACACCAACCAACGTACTTGGTTGACTGTCAGAAGAAAAGAATCTACCATTATTCCCCAGACTACCTGCCTAACTTTGGACTACTTATATGAGAAAGAAAAAAACTTTTATCTCATTTGTACCTCTGTATCATGAGATTTTTTGTTGCAAAAGACCAGTCTCCCTAATGAATACAGACATGTTGCCATAACAAATCTTCAGAGAAAATGCAGTTAGCCGAGTAGACATATGAGGTAATAACTCTCATCCCAGGATGAAAAGCTGACTCTCCATGGCATGTGATGGTGTAGTAGTTGGTTAAATTCCCACATGTAGTCTCTTGGAAGTCAAGTGATATTCCTACCAAAGGTGACAATATTTTATGAGAACTCTTTTGTTGATTGCAAGAATTTCAAAATGTGAAGTCTACTCTTTATGATAACCAATGAAGTACAGCATAAAAGAGAAAAATACTAGTCTAGGATTTCCCAGCTGGAAGAAGATGGAGAACACATGTTTAATGAACTGAAATTGCTAAAGTCTAAATCAAGAAATAAATAGATGTCATGCCAAACTGAATTCAGCACATCACCTCTCACTGCGTACATTACTGATGCTTTTATTATGGAACTATGGGATCTTGAGTATTGAAACAGGATTTGGGAGGAGTCAGAGAAGAGGGGAAACCCACCCTCCACATTCCTCCAACATATCTCTGTCTCTACCCCCTCTACAAATGTATAAAAAGGCCTCCAATTATAATGTTTAGAACAAAATTATGGGTTAGAAGGAAGAGACCCAGAGAAAACAAGAGATGAAGGACTCTGAGACATTCTTCCTAAACCTAGTATTTTGTAAGCATTTCATGATTCACTGACACTCTAGTACTGGAAAAGATAAGCACCTAAGTACAACAACTTCATGAGTATGATTCATCTGGATATTTGGATTACTAAATTTGGGTATGAAAAAGGCCTTAGCAAGCGGAATCATATTAAAGGAAATTGGCAGGCAATTCACTGGATTTTACAGGATTTTGTAATGACTAATTTCTCTGTCATGTTGGCTAGGCCATCATGCTCAGCCCTTTGTTCAAACACCAGTATAGATATTGCCATGAAGGTATTTTTTAGATGTGACTCATATTTAAACCAGTAGACTTTAAGTAAATTGCCTCCATAATGTAGGTTGACATCATCTATCAGTTGAAGCTCTGAAGAAAAAAGATAGGTTTTTCTAAAGAAGAAGCAATTCTGCCTCAAGATCACAATATAGGAACTGTGCCTGAGTTTTCCTTCTGCTTGCCTGCCCTGCAGAGTTCAAACTCAAGATTGCAATAACTACTCTTAACTGAATCTCCAGCCTGCTGGAACCACTACTGATTACAGACTTTCCAGTCTTTTCAATGATGTGAGTCAATTGCTTAAAATCAACCTGCCTCTTCCTTTAGCTCTCTCTCTCTCTGTCTCTCCCTCCCTCCCTCCCTCCACCCCCTTCCCTCCATATCCACATATCTATATCTATAAGAAATCTATCTATCTATATCCTGTTTCTCTTGAGAATTGTACCACAGGTTTTAATGCTACTAAAAAAACAAAAATGCAATCCTGGCTTACTATGGCAAAAAAAAGTGAAAATAAATACAAATATTACTATAGCATAGTAAGAATCACCCCACATTTTTTCCTGATCTTGGGAAACTCTTGATTTTTATTCTTTCACAGCGATAATTTTTTTAAACATCTAAAGAACGATTCTTCTTCTTTCCCTGGAAATTTAGCTGTCCTAAATGTCTTTCCCTGGGTTCTCAACCTTCCAAAATGACATTCACCTTATCTTATAATCAAATCCATGGTAAGGAGGGAGCAGGCTAATACCAGTAAATCCTGTCTTTCCCCTGTGCTACCTGAAAATAGTGACTCCTGCTTTTGGTGGAGTCATCTGAGCCATAGCTAAATAGAGAAGGAAGTCATCTGGTCCAGAGGGGCCTGACAGCGCTATCAAATCACACCACAGAGGCACTTTCTTTTCTGCAAACATATAGATAATCATAACTGCTTAGACTCGCATCCAACAGATGCTCAATAAATTGTAGGCAATTCTTAGAAACCAGAGTATCTCCAGCCAAGTAACAAGACTCAGAAGCCAAAAATATGTAAAACTTTGATTTGTTAAGGGACCCAGGAGTTTTCCAGCAATTTAAAAAATACTCCCAGGAAATCAAGTCACTTTGGATTAATTTATGTCCAGGTGACAGGTTGAATCCACATCCATATGGACCTAAATTCCTCCATCACATTGTTTCAGAAATACCCATGACATCTACAAAAGCAAAGTAATACTAGAACAGGCAAAACCTCTCATGTTGCTTAAAAATTAAAATATCATAAAGCCTATGACAACTCAAAAAGTAATACTTTAAGATTCAAGTATGGCACATGATAAAAATTAACAATATCACTTCCTTTACATTTTCAAACTCAAAATAACACCAATAAAGACAAATTTAAAGTTACAGAAAAAGGTAAATCACTAACAGGAAATAAAAGGCTTGAATTCTGTTTCTAGCAACTTTGAAAGACTTGAAAGTAAGTACAAAACCTACCAGTATTATATACCTCATACAGTGAAATAGCATTTAAAAAAATCATTTTAATATTGATTTAAACAAGGGAAGACAGCCAAAGATTTCTTCAACTACTAGAAACAAAAACCTTCAAATTAACAAGGATAAATACATCCCAGAATAAGAGTTTTCCCAAGACTGTTTACCAATCCTAGAGATCTCCATTTATAAACTAGAGATCTAGATTTAATAGGCTCACTGTTTGGGCACAAGAGACAAAATCTGGGACTTGAGTGGATCAAAGAATACCCACCAAAACCAGAATCTCCAAAGAAAGGACACTTAGTCAGTGACTGAAAAAAATTCCCCTGCTTACTGAGCCTATGGAGATACTTGCCTGTTGTAGTTATACCTCTGAATGGAGGTCAGAGAAATTTAATGATCTTGCATTCTTAACCACAAACCTCATTCTCAAGTGTCTAAGGCAAGAATTCATACTTCCTGTATGGTCTAAAATATGTACTCATGTCTGGCTATGTAGATTAAAATGATCCAGCATTGGTAATAATACAGGTTTCTGAAAAATGTGAGACAAAACTCACCTTAACAGATGTCACAAAAAAGTCTCACAGTTAAGGCTTCAAGATTGGCTCCCAGTGAAATATCACTAAATACAAACAACTAGAAGTAAGAGTCAAGAAATAAATTAAGGAACTGCCAAATAAGATGCTAAACAATGGTTGATTTTCTAATCAGGAAAAGTCTACAAAATGAGTTTACTTGATATGTCTAAATAAAAGAGAGTATTGTTGAGTACAATGGAGGAAGAAGAGTTTATGGGAATTGACCAGAGAGAATTTTAGAAATGAAGAAATATAATATCTAGAATTAAGGATTCAAAGTTTAGATTAAAAACAGGTTAGATAGAAGTGAAGAGAAATTTGTGAATTCTGAGACACGTATAAATAAACTACCCAAAATGGAGCACAGAAGAGCCAAAGAACAGAAAATATGAAAGTTAAGAGACAGGAAATAGAAAGATTGTAACATATCTGCTAACTTGAGTTTCAGAAATGAATGAGAGAAAAGATGTAGAAGAAATATTTGAGATGATAATGGTTGAGATTTTTCTTGATATGATGAGACACAGAGCCTCAAATTTAGAAACCTTAGTAAATCCCAATTAGAATAAGTAAAAAGAAATCTATACTAGACATATAATAATGAAACTTCAGAACATCAAATACAAAAAGTTTTCAGATTTAAGATGGTGGCAAGATAGATAGGAGCGGAGTCCACTTCCCCCTGCACACAGGTAGAACACCTAGCTGATCTTCTGAGAAACAGAGGGAACAGCCAATGGTATCCCAATATATATGAAGGTCAAAACTGTAGAGGACATTGAAAAATCAGATGGGAAGGAAATTGCTTTGGGACCTAAGGTCCCTGGGAACAGTGCGGCGACCAGGGCGGCTGCAGCCCTAGGCCTGGTGCTCTCCGGGTCTGCTGCAGGATTCTTGGGAGAGAGCCAGGTCAACAGCTTCCTCCCCTGCCAAAAAGGGAGGTTTGAGCAGCACCAGGATGGACCTGGATGCTTGAAGTCACTGGGGGGAATAAGGATGAAGTGGCAAACGCACAGGGGCGGTGTGCATCCACAGAGACTGTGGAGGCAGCTGGGAAGACTTGGGCCATGGCAGACCATAACCCAGAGTCTCTGGTCTGGTTGGAGAGTTGGGCTGTGTGAGAGGACAGGCACTTGTTTGGTGCAGCAGCCTTGAACAGGAGGAATATTTCAAAAAGGAAAAAAAGAGGCACTCTGTGGCTGTTTAGGGAATTCTCCCACAGCAGCCACCTCTGCCTCCCCTAGCTGCGCCCTTGCAGCCTCCGAAGCCTTCACCATGGGCCTGCCTTTGCCGCCAGGACCATGGCTGCACCCATCCCTACCCCCTGCCCAGCAGTGTAGGGCACCCAACTGCACCTGTGACCCCAGTGGTGTGCCATGGATGCAGCCACCCCCTTACTCCACCCCCGTGGCTGCCACCATGGCAGCAGAGGCCAGTATGTGCCCTTGACACCACTGCCCCATGACTGTGCTTCTACTGCAGCAGCAGAGGCTGCATGCTCCAGCCCACGGCCCCAGGGGTGGAGAATGCCTAATCCCGCAGCCCAGAGGCATCATGCACCAGACCTCACCACCCCACTGCAGAGCAGAGGAGGCATAGGCCATGTCCACCTTGTGGGGGATGGGGGTGTGAGCCAACTGGCTCGCTAAGAGGAAGGTGAAGGTGCCCCCTGCAGAGGAGAGCAGCAGGGCTCAGGGAGTCACAAATCCCCAGAAAGACTTAACTCAGTGGGGGAGCTGAACTACCCTGAAGAGACTCTGAGAGTCCCTACCATCTAGGACAGCAAAGAGCAAGAAGGTGGTGTGTGAGTTTCCAGTAATTGGTACAGATCAAGGACAGCACAGCTGGTGAACTGAAGGCATAGGCCAGGTGCAGAAGGGCACTGGGGGCTCAGAAGCAAACTGAGGAACTGGGCTGGAGGCTGGGCAACTGCAAAGAGTTCAGGAGTGTGGCTCAGACCTGGTCGCCATCCTGCAAAACCACAGGAAGGGAGAAAAGTGAAACCAATCCCCACTCAGCCTGCTGGAGCCAGGAAGACCAGCAGAACTGGCTTGGCCAGTTTAAAGCCAGCAGGAGGCGTTTTTTGCTGTTTTTTTTTTCCTTCTGCCATTCTTTCTTTCTTTCTTTTTTATTCCCACAAGTGAGACAATAAAATCTGGAGCTATGAAAGGACCAGAGTTAGACCAGAAGAGGAGTGGTCATCCCAACAACTGAGGCAGTGAGAAAATTTCACTTTGCTATTCCAGAGAACTTGCAAGTTATTGTATATTTGTATTATTATTATTATTTATTATTATTACCTCTTTTATTTTATTAGTATTTTTGTATTTCTCTTCTTTCTGTTTAGTCTTCTTTCTTGGTTTGTTAAATTGTATTGTTCGACCAGCTTTCCTTTTTCTCTCTTTCATAGTGTATTTTTAAATTTCCACGTTTCACTTCACTTATTTTCCAGTACCACACAACTCTAGGTCATGTACTTCCTATTCTTGTTATTCAGATCACATAGATCCTGTCATATGATTATTGCTCCATTACCATTGTAAATAATTGCTGTTCCATTCAATTGTAAATACTACAAAGCACCCCTCCCAGATCTTAGCTCACTTCACTGTTTCCTGAACTTTATTACTGTTCTGGTTAACTCTCTCTCATACACTACACCTATTTTCTATCCTTCACTTTCACTTTACATCATACTCTGACCTCCCACAAGCTCACTCTTTTCTAGATTCAAGGCATAATCCTTCTCCCCACAACAAGAGTCTTATCTTTTTTCCACCGTTTCTAAAAAGTTGCTAGTTGCATGAAATATCATGGTTAACACTATACATATCCAAAGGATCTCCTATCTCTTCTCTATGGGCTGGTACTTTAAATACCATAGAATACATTCCTGTTCTCTTAAACCATTTTGCTTTCCACCTACAACTGATCACAAAAAGAGTCGGTGGGACTTGGGAACACCAGTATACCTGCTGTAAGAGGAAACCCACTGACAAAGGAACCACCAACAGATAACAGTGGAAGAAGGTGAAGGAGGGAGTAGGAGCCACACTAACCTCAACCCAGGACTGATCCTGAAATATAACTAAATGGTGGAGAAATGACCCAGAACAAGCAACTGAATAAGAGGAAGAGAGAAGACTAAAAATCTTGTACACACAGAAGAACCAGCTTCAACACAACCTGCGTGTGTGTGTCCACATCTGCACAACAGAATACAAGATATGGTGAGTGGAGTGACCCTCAGTTAACCAGCTTGAAGGAAGGACCCACCAAAGAAAAACCCAAGAACAATCAAAACCCAAAGACATACAGAGAGCAAACATACAGGATAGCCCAAGACCAGTGAGCTCGGGAGATCAAGGAGACTGCAGCACTGAATCTCACAGATATTCTACCATAGAAGTTCACATCATAAACCCAGGGAGTCAGAACAGATCAATTTAAGAAGAGGCTAACAAGAAGAGTCTCACAAACAATGGGAGGACAAAGAAACAATCCCCAAATGAAAGGAGAGGAAGAAGCCTCAGAAAGAATGCTAAATGAACTAGAGGTAAGTCAACTATCAGCTACTGAGTTCAAAGCAATGGTTATCAGGAAGCTCAATAAGCTCAAAGAGAATGACCAGAAACTACAGGGAAACTACAAAGAATTCACTGCAAACTGTATCAACATGAAAAAGGAAATAGAAACTATCAACAAGGGCCCAGAGGAAATGAAGAATACAATTTCTGAACTGAAGAACACAGTAGAAGGAATCAAAAGCAGGCTCGATGAAGCAGAGGATCACATCAGCGAGCTGGAAGACAAGGTAGAAAAAAACACACAGAAAGAGCAAGAAAAGGAAAAGAGGCTCAGAGAGAATGAAGAGGGGTTAAAGGAAATGCAGGACAACATGAAATGTAATAATATCTGTATAATGGGGATACCAGAAGTAAAAGAAGAGCAAGGGATAGAAACCCTGTTTGAAAAAGTAATGATGGAAAACTTCCCTAATCTGATGAGAGAAAAAGTCACACAAATCCAGGAAACACAGAGAGTCCCAATCAAGAGGAACCCAAAGAGGCCCACTTCAAGACACATCATAATTAAAATGGCAAAATTCTAAGACAAAGAGAGAATCTTAAAGGCAGCAAGGGAGAAACAGGAAGTAACATACAAGGGAGCCTCAATGAGACTAGCAGCTGACTTCTCAATGGAAGCGCACCAAGTCAGAAAGGAATGGCAAAATATTTTCCAAGTAATGATAACCAGAGGCCTGCAACCAAGACTACTTTATCCAGTAAGGCTCTCCATTAAAATTGAAGGCCAAATAAGGAGCTTCCCAGACAAAAGAAGCCTCAAACAATACACCTCCTCCAAACCCAGCTCTGCAAGAGATACTAAAGGGTCTGCTTTAAGAACAGGAAGAAAAACAGTGAGAGAAAGAGGAACACGGGTATTAAAAAATGGCAATCAAGAAGTACCTATCAATAATAACATTAAATGTAAATGGATTAAATGCTCCAATCAAAATACATAGAATAGCTAAATAGATAAGAAATCATGACCCACACATATGCTGTCTACAAGAGACCCACCTAGGACAAAAGACCTACACAGACTGAAAGTGAAGGGTTGGGAACAAATATTCTGAGCAAATGGACAGGAAAAAAAAAAAGCCCAGGTAGCATAGTCATGTCAGACAAAATAGACTTCAAAAAAAGAGCCATGAAAAGAGACCCAGAAGGTCACTTCATAATACTCAAGGGAAGAATCCACCAAGAAGACATAAATATTGTAAATGTATATGCACCCTACATAGGAATACCCAAATGCATAAAGAAAATCTTGGAGGACTTCAAGAAAGATATTCACTGCAACACAATTATAGTAGTGGATTTTAATACCCCACCATCAAATATGGACAGTTCTTCCAAACAAAGTATCAGCAAAGATATTGTGGCATTGAACAATGCCCTAGATGAAATTGACTTAACTGATATACATAGAGTCTTTCATCCCAAAGAAGGAAAACACACATTCTTTTCAAATGCACATGAAATATTATCAAAGATAGACCACATGATAGGACATAAAACAAGCCTCAAAAAATTCAAGAAAATTGAAATCGCATCAAGCATTTTCTCCAATCACAAGGGAGTGAAACTAGAAACCAACCTCAAGGAAAAAAACCCCAAACCCTCAAACTCATGGAGATTAAATAGCATGCTATTAAACAATAAATGGGTCAAGAATAAGATTAGGGAAGAACTTTAAAAGTTTCTGGAAATAAATCAATATGAACTCACAACAATCGAAAACTTATGGGACACAGTGAAGGCAGTCCTGAGAGGGAAGTTCAGAGCAATACAGGCCTACCTAAAAAAGATAGAAATATTTCAAATAAACAACCTAGCCCTAAGCCTACAAGAACTCAAGGAACAACAACAAAGACAGCCCAGAGCAAGTAGATGGAAGAAAATGACCAAGACCAGAGCAGAATTAAATGACATAGAGACTAAAAGCACAATTCTAAGGATCAATAAATCCAGGATCTGGTTCTTTGAAAAGATAAACAAAATAGACAAGCCTCTAAGCAGACTCATCAAGAAAAAAAGAGAGAGGACCCAAATAAACACAATTAGAAATGAAACAGGAGAGATTACAATTGATACCACGAAAATACAAAGGACTGTAAGAAATTACTAGAAAGATCTATATGCCAAGAAATATGAAAACCTAGGTGAAATGGACAAATTTCTAGAAAAATATAGCCTTCTAAAACAGAATGAAGAAGCAGAAAGTCTGAACAGACCAATAACAGCTGATGACATTGAAGCAGTAATCAAAAACTTCCCAACACACAAAAGCTCTGGACAGGACAGTTTCACAGGATAATTTTACAAAGTATTTAAGGAAGAGCTAATCCCCATCCTTCACAGATTACTCTAAAAAGTTTAAGAAGATGGAAGACTGCCAAACTATTTTTATCAAGCCAGCATCATCCTAATCCCTAAAGACATAACAAAGAAAGAAACCTTCAGGCCAATATTGCTGATGTACATAGACACTAAAATCCTCAACAAAATATTGGCAAACTGTATCCAGCAATGTCAAAAATATCATATAACATGATTAAGTGGGATTCACCTCAGGGTTGCAAGGATATTCACAAATCAATAAATGTAACACATCATATAAACAAAACGAAAGACAAAAATCACATTATCATATCAATAGATGAAGAAAAAGCATTTGATAAGGTACAACACCCATTTATGATAAAAACACTTAGCAATGTGGGAATAGAGGGAGCATTCCTCAACATAATAAAGGACATATACGAGAGACCTACAGCCAACATCATACTCAATGGGCAAAAACTTAGAGCTTTCCCACTAAGATCAGGAATAAGACAAGGATGTCCGCTTCCACCACTGCTATTCAACATACTATTAGAAGCCCTAGCCACAGCAATCCAACAAGTAAAAGAAATAGAAGGCATCCAAATTGGAAAGGAGAAAGCAAATCCAACATTGTTTGCAGATGACATAATAGTGTACATAGAAAATCCTATATACTCCGCCAAAAAACCACTTGACCTAATAAATGAATTTGGCAAAACAGTGGACTACAAAGTCAATATTCAGATATCAAAGGCATTTTTGTACAGCAACAATGAAATATCAGAAACAGAAATCAGGAAAAAATCCCAGTTGATATAGCAACAAGGAAAATAAGGTACCTAGGAATAAACCTAACCAAGGATGTAAAAGACCTGTACTCAGAAAAATATACAACACAGAAGAAAGAAATTAAGGAAGACACAAATGGAAACATGTACCATGTTTATGGATTGGAAGAATTAATATCATCAAAATGGCCATACTACCCAAAGAGATCTATAGATTCAATACAATTCCTATCAAAGTACCAATGACATATTTCACAGATATAGAACAACACTTCAAAAATTTATATGGAACAATAAAAAAGTCGAAATAGCTGCACCAATTTTGAGAGAGAAAAACAAAGTAGGAGGGATCACAATACCTGATATCAAACTGTATTACAAGGCCACTGTAATCAAAGAAGCCTGGTACTGGCATAAGAACAGACACATAGACCAATGGAACAGAACAGAGAGCCCAGAAACAAACCCAAGTCTTTACAGGCAATTAATCTTCGACAAAGGGGGCAGGAGCATAAAATGGAGTAAAAATAGCCTCTTCAATAAATGGTGTTGGGAAATCAGGAAAGATACATGCAAAAAAACGAAACTTGATACCAATTTACACCATACACAAAAATAAATTCAAAGTGGATAAAAGACTTAAATATAACTCACGACACCATAAAAGTCCTAAAGGAAGACATCGGCAAGAAAATATCAGACATTCCAGCAACATCTTCACTGATATGTCCCCTAAAGCAAGGGACATGAAGGAAAAAATAGACAAATGGGACCTCATCAAATAAAAAACTTCTGCATGGCTAAAGAAAATAGCATTAAAATGAAAAGAGAACCAACTATATGGGAAAACATATTTGCCAATGATACCTCAGACAAGGGTTTAATCTCCAAAATATATAAAGAACTCATACAACTCCATTCCAGGGAGACAAAAAACCCAATTAAAAAATGGGCAAAGACTTAAATATACACTTCTCCACGGAGGACATACAGACAGCCCAGACATATATGAAAAGATGCTCAGCATCACAAGCCATCAGAGAGATGCAAATTAAAACCACAATGAGATACCACCTCACACCAGTCAGAATAGCCATCATAAACAAAGCAACAGACAAATGTTGGAGAGGATGTGGAGAAAAGGGAACCCTAGTGCACTGTTGGTGGGAATGCAGACTGGTGAGGCCACTGTGGAAAACAGTATGGAATTTCCTCAGAAAACTAGAAATGGAACTGCCTTTTGACCCAGCAATTCCACTGCTGAGATTATACCCTAAGAGCCCTGAAACACCAATCCAAAAGAACCTATGCACCCCAATGTTCATAGCAGCACAATTTACAATAGCCAAGTGCTAGAAAAAAACCTAAGTGCCCATCAACAAATGAGTGGATCAAGAAACTACGGTACATTTACACAATGGAATTCTACACAGCAAAGAGAAAGAAGGAGCTTCTACCCTTTGCAACAGGATGGATGGAACTGGAGAGCATTATGCTAAGTGAAATAAGCTAGGCAGTGAGGGACAAATACCATATGACCTCACCTTTAACTGGAACCTAACCAACAAAAGAAAAAAGCTAGCAAAAGATAACTAGAGACATTGAAATTAAGAACAATCTAACCATGGCCAAGAGGAGAGGGAGGGGATTGTGGAGAGAAGGGTTTTCAGGAACTATTACAAAGGACACATGGACAAAACCAATGGGGAGGGTGGAAGCAAGAGAGGGCAGTGGGTTTGGCTCGGGGTGGGAGGGGAGTGGGGGGAGGAAATGCAGATAACTGTAATTGAACAACCATAAAATAATTTTAAAAAATAAAATAAAATATTCAATTTTAAAAAACAAGAAAAGTAAACCACAAAAATAAAAAAATCTACAGTCCACTTTCCTTCTCAACAACTAAACCACCACAGCCACATGTAATATATCACATGGTTAAGGATATTAAAGAAAACAACAACAACCCTGGAATCTACATGTTTAAAGAAAATATGTTTGCATTTGTATTGTTGTCACATTACTTTCTTGTAGAGCGTGGAGTGAGAGAAATAGTATCTTAATGCTATGTTAACTTGAAATGAGACTAACATTTTTAAGTATATGAGAAAGAGCTTTTGTTTTCTTACATTAGCACTCAAAGTTAGAGTAAGGGTGATTGAAAGACATGTGTTACTTAAACTCAATTTCTATTTGTTCATATAAAAATAAGCCCTTGTGATATATGGCTTTGTCTTGACTCAAAGCTTAATGTGCTAAATACTAATTTTGGTATATACTACTTTTAAATGAGTATAACTAATAGTATAAAATTAACTTTTGATATTTTAAAATGATAAATCCTAAACATAGTTTTATTCAAACTATAGTATTTTAATTGATATCCTTTGAAAATAATGCAGTGGGCTTTTAGCAAGTTGTATGTAGCATTCCATATACTCTATGGTTAGCATGTGAAAATGAATAAATACATAAGAAAGTCTGAATTTTTTAAAGGTTAATTAATTAATCTTAGTTATATTCAAACTAGATTTTTTGTAATATTAATCTGAACATTCATTTGACATTACATTTTGAAATTTTTACTCTCCAGTAAATTTTTCTCCATCCTAATAGTGCTTTTTTTAAGAATGAGCCTTTGTTACAATTACATTTTAACACAGTAGGACAAATATAGTTATCTTTTTATGTGATTGTATAAATTTTCATAATTAGAAGGTATGTGTTTTTAATGGATGAAATAGTGAATGAATGAATATCTCTGGTGTGAGATAACATGAAATGGATCGATTTAAATAGTTCATAAGATAATAAAATCTGAATTGGTTTGTTTCACTGGGTGTTAATACTTTTGTCCACTAAGACACCAATGCGAATTCAATAAGCACCTAGAACTTCAGAAAAGATTAAAAGCCTAAAAGATTTTTCATTATTTCCCAATGTAGACAGTAGAATAATTTATATATATAGATCTCTCCATGGTCATTTTCTCAAAAATGTGTCTTCAAACCTTTTCATGTGATGGTCCAGAGTAACGCTCAAATTTCTCCAAGTGTATAAAGCTTAACCTCTGAATTTAAAAAAGAAAGAAAGAAAGAAAAGATATTTAGGAACAATGTGTGCAAAAGCTCTAGTTCAGTAAAAAAAACAAAAAAACAAAAAAAAATCAGTGACTTCCATTGCCAGTCAAGATAGAACAAGAACCAGATTTACACTCATACCTTAAAGAACTAAAAAGTCAAACAAAGTATATGAAATGATGATTTTCAGACATTGAACAACAGGCAGCAGAGAGCAACATTCACTGAGAGAAGGGAATTAAACTATGGAAGTTCTAGGATTACTTCAGTTTACCACCTGGAGAGAGTTGCAAAACCACAGCAAAGAGAGAGGAAATCCAAACAGAGCCCAGATTTCTCTCTGAATTGAGACCAAAAGGAGAATTTGGGAGCCAAAGGCAGTTAGAATTTGCAGGGCAGAGCACTAGAGCAGACGAAGCTATAAAGGGAGGTCGCTCCTAAAATCCAAAGAGGGTTCCCCTAGAATCTTCAACAGAGTTCTGATCAAAGCATGTGTACAAGCAAACTACCTTTTAGCTGGGCGATGAACTACTGAAAAGGAGCAGGAGAAACAATTTCAGAAATCACACAGAGTTGGGAACAGTTTATGTTCCCAAGAGCGAAAAGTAAAAAACATTATGATATACAGAGCACCCATCGAGAAGAGTACTCACAAGGCCTAACGGAGATAAGTTAGCCTTAGAATAAAGACCACTCTGATTCCACCTGTCAAAGAATAAAGCTAGTTATGAAAGGGTCAAAGTGTTTCCAAATAATTTAACTATACCCCAGAGCAAAGCTCAAAAAATGATTTAAAAAATTACCACAAGCACCAACACTCATGATGCTGGGAATCCAATAAAAAATCATGAGGCATGCAAAGAAGTAGAAAAAATATGACTAATCTGTAGCAGTGTTTTCCACACGTGTGTTAACATGTAGTCATGATAATTTACGCGTTTTGAGCGCAGCTCCGTGTAATTCCCCTGTAGGCAAGTGTGGATCATATCTGTGGAATGGGAATTCTCTAATAGGAATTTGGCAAAGATGTATCTTAAAAAATTCTGGCTTGCTGAGCCCTGCATATTATATTAACCTGGTCCTGTCTGCCACCGGACCTAAATTTACATCCTAATACCCTGCTAATGAGTAAAACTATCCCTGTTCTGCTTAATGCCATGAATAATCAATCCAATGTAAATATGTCCTAAAGCCTCTAATAAAACCCCCGGCTAAACTACCCATGAGGTCTTTTTCCCAAGATGGAGGTGATGGGAAAGACCTGTGGCTGCCGGATTCTCATCTCCAAGCGTGTCTCTGGGTAAGATTGATTCATGAGATCGGGGCGGTCCCCCCACGGATTTTGCGGGTCGAAATCCGCAACACTAATCATGTGGAAAAAAATTACTCAATAAAAACTGGCCAACAAATGGCACAGATGACAGCAACAGTAAAAGGCACATTAAAACAGCTGCTATAACCATGCTCCGTATGTTCAAGATGGTAGAGGAAAGCATAAGCCTTTTACAAAGAAACATAAAAGATCTTTTTAAAACCTAATTCTAAACTCTAGAAATGGAACATATAATTGTTGTATTCAAATTGCGAGCAAAGGAGTCTCCGAACACTGAGATCAGTTTGATGTTAAATTTATTGGCCAAGCTTTACCTGCGCAGGGGCGATCTTCCCAAATGAGACCGTAGTCTCGCAGCTACGCAGAGCCGCCAAAATGGAAGTCGCGCCTGGCTTACAGACTACAGGGGTTTTATAGAGCGCAGCAAGCAAGCA